>VONZ01001222.1:0-187826 GCA_012976165.1 Labeo catla
AATGACGAAGCGACATCAGTTCGCGGCACTCATTATCCCTGAATGGCGTAACTACGTTTATTTTTTATTTTTGCATTTTACTAGATTCCTTATTTGAAAATTGTCATACGGTTATCTACTGCATTTAAATGACAAAGCGACGTCAGTTGCGGCACTCATCATCCCCTAAACGGCGCAACTTAAATGAATTTTTTTTTATTTTGTATTTTACTAGTTTTATTTAAAAATTGTCAAACTGTGTTATTTATGGCATTTTAAACGACGTCAGTTGTGGCACTCATTATCGAAAATTAATTTAAGTTACGCCATTTGGGGGATAATGAGTGCCGCAACTGACAGCGCTCACAACACCGTTTAGGGCAGACCTGGGCAGACTCGGTCCTGGAGGGCCGGTGTCCCTGTAGAGTTTAGCTTCAACCCTGATAAAACTCACCTGAACAAGCTAATCAGTGTCTTCAGGTTTACTAGAAAGCTACAAACTGGTAAATTTTATCAGGGTTGGAGTTAAACTCTGCAGGGACACCGGCCCTCCAGGATAGAGTTTGCCCAGTTCTGCCCTAAACGGTGTTGTACGACGGAGAGCGCAGTCAGTTGCGGCACTCATTATCCCCTAAACGGCGCAACTTAAATGATTTTTTTTATTTTGTATTTTACTAGTTTTATTTAAAAATTGTCAAACTGCGTTATTTAGGGCATTTAAAGGACAGAAAGCGACGTCAGTTGCAGCACTCATTATCCCCTAAATGGCGCAACTTAAATGAATTTATTTTGTATTTTACTAGTTTTATTTAAAAATGATCAAACTGCGTTATTTATGGCATTTTAAACGACGTCAGTTGCGGCACTCATTATGGAAAACTCATTTAAGTTACGCCTTTTAGGGGATTAAAAAGTGCCACAACTGACAGCGCTCTCTGTCGTACAACACCGTTTAGGGCAGAACTGGGCAGACTCGGTCCTGGAGGACCGGTGACCCTGCAGAGTTTAGGTCCAACCCTGATAAAACTCACCTGAACAAGCTAATCAGTGTCTTCAGGTTTACTAGAAAGTTACAAACAGGTGAATTTTATCAGGGTTGGAGTTAAACTCTGCAGTGACACCGGTCCTCCAGGACCGAGTCTGCCCTAAACGGTGTTGTACGATGGAGAGCGCAGTCAGTTGCGGCACTCATTATCCCCTAAACGGTGCAACTTAAATGATTTTTTTTTTTTATTTTGTATTTTACTAGTTTTATTTAAAAATTGTCAAACTGCGTTATTTATGGCATTTAAAGGACAGAAAGCGACGTCAGTTGCAGCACTCATTATCCCCTAAACGGCGCAACTTAAATGAATTTATTTTGTATTTTACTAGTTTTATTTAAAAATGATCAAACTGCCTTATTTACGGCATTTTAAACGTCAGAAAGCGACATCAGTTGCGACACTCATTATCCCCTAAACAGCATAACTTTCATTTATTTTTTTATTTTGCATTTAACTAGTTTCTTTATTTGAAAATTGCCAAACGGTGTTATTTACGGCATTTTTAACGATAGAAAGTGCCGATAGTAGCGGAGCTCATTATCCCATAAACGGTGTTATTCAAAAAAATTTTTTTTTATTCTGCATCATACTAGTTTTTTTTATTTGAAAATTGTCAAACTACATTATTTACGGCATTTTAAACGACATCAGTTGCGGCACTCATTATCCCCTAAACAGCATAACTTACATTTATTTTTTTATTTTGCATTTTACTAGATTCCTTATTTGAAAATTGTCAAACGGCGCATTTTGCGGCATTTTAAACGACAGAAAGCGACGTCGTTGCAGCACTCATTATGGAAAACTCATTTAAGTTATGCCTTTTAGGGGATACAAAGTGCCACAACTGACAGCGCTCTCTGTCGTACAACACCGTTTAGGGCAGAACTGGGCAGACTCGGTCCTGGAGGACCAGTGACCCTGCAGAGTTTAGGTCCAACCCTGATAAAACTCACCTGAACAAGCTAATCAGTGTCTTCAGGTTTACTAGAAAGTTACAAACAGGTGAATTTTATCAGGGTTGGAGTTAAACTCTGCAGGGACACCGGTCCTCCAGGACCGAGTCTGCCCAGTTCTGCCCTAAACTGTGTTGTACGATGGAGAGCGCAGTCAGTTGCGGCACTCATTATCCCCTAAACGGCGCAACTTAAATGATTTTTTTTATTTTGTATTTTACTAGTTTCTTTATTTCAAAATTGTCAAACTGTGTTATTTGCGGCATTTTAAAGGACAGAAAGCGACGTCAGTTGCGGCACTCATTATCCTCTAAACAGTGTAACTTTCACTTATTTTTTTATTTTGCATTCAACTAGTTTCTTTATTTGAAAATTGTCAAAGGTGTTATTTACGGCATTTTAAACGATAGAAAGTGCGCTAATACGCTCATTATCCCATACACGGTGTTATTCAAAATTATTTTTTTTATTTTGCATCATACTAGTTTTTTTTTTTTTAGTTGAAAATTGTGAAACAACGTTATTTACGGTGTTTTAAAACTAATTTAGGCCTTCAGGTCACGTCGGTATTTGGTCATGCAGCAATTTAATTGAGGTTACCACAACTAACGTTACTACTTTTGTTGCGGTTGTTGTTTAACCTTACATTTTCTCACTCACCACAAAACAGGAGCGGCTGACTCTTCTTCTTCCATCAAATCCGCGAATCCATGAGTTGCTGGCGTCTGGCTTTGTGTTCTCATGGTAGTAGCCGCATCGCTTAATCGCTCGTTTGCAGCGTTGATTCGGGCGTATTTCTTCTCTTCCCTATAATCATTGTGTAGTGTGCAGTGGAGAGGAGATTCTCCATTCAGAAAAGCAAACGCATGCAAAAGTTTGGCGTTTCACTGCACTGCACATTTAAAGCTTCCTGAACTCTGACCTGGCAATTCGTATCACGTGAAACCGTGTGACCAATAGCAGATCGATACGTCATTTTTGTCACACTGTACAACAATAACACTTTTTTAAATTGTAGTAAGGGCTACGTTTATGGTTGGGGTAGGTGTAGACGTTATAAAACACAGTCTAATAGCTAGAACAATTCATTTCATTGTTAGTTTCCGGTCGGAGTTGTACCCCTTGGGAGAAACAAGTCTTTTCAAAGCTTCGCATCTCGTGACCGCCTGACGAGGAGACGAGTGAAGAATCCAGAATGTTCGATGAAGTGGGAAAAATAAACAAACCGGTTGGGTTAAAATAACCCAACCCGCATGTTCAGTGGTGAAAGAACCCCTCGAGTCTATTTGACCCAGCATGATCAACCCAACTGTGTTTACAGTACCTCAAACAACCCAGAATTTTGACCCAGCACAATTAACCCAACAATGTGTTCACAGAAATAACCCAGCACTTTTTAGAGTGTAATGCACAAAAAAAAAACATGATTTTTGAAAATGTTTTTGCAAATGAACATAGATATGTTATTCGTGAGATGTTTCATTTTCACTAAATTTATCTCCAATTTATGTAGATTTAATGTTTTGCCAAATTTAATAAGTTTTGAATCACTAAACATGTTGAAGGAAAAAAGACAGGTCCATTTTCAATAAATAAATAAATACATAAATAAATAAATAATGCGCTTTTTTGTCATTTTTTTAAATTTTATTTTACTATTATAGTAAAATAAAATAAAAAAATAAAAAAACATATATAACCTACATTATGGCCCCATAACCTAAATCTTAAGGATAGCGATTGTCACCTAGTGTAATCATTTGCACATTCAAGTTCAAAGGAATTATAGGCCATACAGAGAGAGAGAGAGAGAGAGAGAGAGAGTCAGCAATAGTTCAAGCAAGGTTCTCCAGATACCAACCTGCTGCCGCTTCCAAGGCGCATGTCCAGAAGCTCTCGCCTGTTCGTCATATACAGACGCCAAAAGCGCGCAAAGAGTCTGTTTACCGACGCAGCAAGTATTGTGTAGATTGAGCATTCAAGGTAAATGTACTGTTTAGAAAGGCATCATGAAATTAAAGGAAATATGTGTGTAATATTGTCATCATGACATGATATGAAGGTGACAGCCTTCACAGTGAGGCACCAGGCAGCTCTCGCATAGTTTTAGAAGACTATAAGAATAAATCTTTTAGAATAATTTCATTGTGTTTGACGTTTGTCATTTCGTATGTCTGACTTGAGAAAGCGTTAACGCCACACTGTAACGTATGTTACCATATGATAAAGGTACGGAGAACAATCAGCAGCTTCTGCTCAAGCTCTGATCAGGTTTGCCAGGTTTTCACAACAAAACCCGCCCAAATGTCACTTAAAACTAGCCCAAAACTAGCCCAATCTCGTTTCAAGGGGTTCTCTCAGAAAAAAATCGCATTCAGGGGGGTAAAATACACGTTGTTTGGAGAGGTTCCCCTGGTACAGTTAGCATTCAGGGGCTAAATATAACGGAACGCTTCAACCCGCATCAGCAGTTTTAAAGTAGCCCAATTCCGCGGGATAACACTGGCTATGATGACGACACAGCTGTGCTCACATCTTCATGTTGTGTTTTCATAAAAACCATCGACCTCAATTATTGGTATTTACATAGTACAGACCTATGTTGAAATGTATTCTTGTACGTTCAGGTGCTGTATTAAGTAGTACAAATGCCTATTGAATGGTAAATGACCGACAATTTCATCCAGACACAGGCAAGTCGAAAACACCCATTGAATGCAATGAACCTAGTAGTGTAAACAAACGCTGGACCATTTCGATATGGATATTTTACTATATTTAAGAGATAACAAACCATACAAAAAAGTACAATATGATTCAAACTAAGGTCTCATATTATTTATTATCTATGGGAAATATTTAAACAGTTGCAATTACTTTTGTAAACACAGACAGTCCTACCATCTTTTAATTAAGTGCTTCTAATGACCTTAAGCGGCTTAGCTCACTGGCCTAATAATCAATAAAGTCCATCAGCTGTGTCCAGCGGTAAAAAGATTTTCTCTTTAATGTGTGGGTCTGAGGGACAGAAGCTGATTTCTGCTGCTATTAGAACACATGCTGGACTTGTTTACATATAGGCTGAGTGTAGCACAATCAGAGGGGCTTAATGGATTTATATATTTTTTCATGCTAAAAGTTTTGAATAAGTTTAAAAATAGTCAACCCAAAAATGAAAATTCTGCGTTGTTACCAACATTCGTTAATATACTGTATCTTCTTTTGTGTTCCACAGAAGAAAGTCAAGTCAGTTTTTCAACAAATGAGGGTAAGAGTAAATGATGACCGATTTTTTTCATTTTTAAAACACCTAATGATGTTACATCTACTATGAAAAGTGTGGTAATAAAAAAGTAAACACAAACATATCCTAAAGGATTAAAATGTAGGATCAAGTACGATGAAAGTATTTCTCAACATTGACTACAGTTTCATCATGTTTTCCTCTTCCTCTGGACTGAAACAGACATCAGGTTTGGATTTTAATCAAATCGATTTTTCTTAAGCCTCCTGTCTCGCAGCCTCCGCTGCACACAAATGCTGAGAGTGTTGAAATGAAGAGCGGTATTAGAATTAGCCTTAGCATTATCTTAGCTTTTGTTCACAGAGATAGCATGCAAATGAGGCTAACACTGCTATCCTCTGCATTCCAGTTACTCAGGAGACGAACCCTGGCAGTTTAACCCAGCTGTGCGCTAGGACTCTTCCTCTAATTAATGAAGCTCAACAACTACAAACACAACACGCTGACTTTTTTTTTCCCTCACTTAAATATGTGATTTGAAAATAAAAATCTGTGCTGGACTGTATAATTTCACTGTTTCCCATATTGCCAAATTAACATAAACCAACATACAAATGATTCCTGTTCTCCCTGGTTTTACTAAAGGGAGTCCACTGGCAGGAACGCACCTTTTGACTGTTAAACTGGCATATGGTTTGTTTTACAATAAAATATGGGACATGTTAATGCCATAAATTGTAATAAAGCCTGAAAGTCATATCTTGAGCTTTATGCTGCTGATGTGCAGTTCTGTGGTATTTTCCCCCAGGGTTCCATAGTGAAATCCCTGTCCTGCTGAGATACATATGATTATATTAGCCTCTTACTCCCAGTGCTGCAAGAAAAACCTGCCACAGTTTGGCAAAGGGGTACAGATATTGTGCCGGTTGTATTTTTCAGCACACCTCAGCAATTTGCTTGCTAAATCTGTGATAAAAGTTGTTTTTGTGTAGCAGTATTTATTTCAGTGTATTTATTGTTGTGTGGCACTCCACATCTCTATATTTTACTATATTTAAAGACTTTGACAGTGTTCTAGGTTTGAAAACATGCCATTTAAATGATTAAATGTATTTATTTAGCAGGCTTCAGATCAAAGTTGTAATAATTCTCTATGGTACCAAGGCAGTGAAAATGCAGTCTAACTGTTGTTGTCTTTTGTTATATTGTTTTATTCTTTATTTGTTTACACTGCAATTAAGGCACTGAAATGTGCTGTCTACATCCTAATTTTTTTTGGTTTGTTAAGTTGGGTTTTTAGTCTACCTGTTTTTTGGTTTACATTATGGTACAATGGCATTAAAATGTGCTTTCTACCCCTTTGCTTTGTTACATTGAGTTTGTTTAATGTTGTTGAATTTGGGCTTTGTTTTATTTTCTTATTTATTTGTTTGGTTAGTTCTTTGTTCCTTTGTTTACCAACCTGATCTCATGACAAAAACGTACCTGTGGGAACTTTTCCGCAAGACCCGAAATACATACCACTATGTAGGTTTCGTGACATATTCAGTGTGAAATGTGAGTGGAGTGGTGTTAAAAAAGTGTTGAACAGATGAACGTACATATTGTATGTTTTATGTGACTTTTATTTTGTACGTGTAACTGCAGTTCTGACTTGAAATGTTCGTTGAGTGGTGCTATAACTTGATATAATGCTCCATGATGTTTTAAAATAACATACCATCTGTACTACACCTAAACGTATAAACGCAATTGCAAGCATGCTGTTTTAGCTTGTTTTTCAATCTCTCGTCTTTCAGCTCATTCATCGTGAGTTGTGTTTTTCATGGGATTCGTACCCAAAGATTCAGCATCCTAAGTCCAGTTCTGTGCTGGCTGAACTACCGAGCAAAATTGTTTCGTTTGGAAAACGAAACATATGGAGGTGTAATCATAATTGTGTACAAAAACAATTGCAAGTGCTCGCTGTTTAACTGCCTCTAGTGTTCATTTCTGTTGGAAACTGCAGTATGTACTTATTGGTATGTATTTCGCGTTTTGAAAAATGTTTGTCATAAGATCAGGTACAGTTAAAGTCAAAAGTTTACATCCACCTTGCAAAATCTGCTAAATGGTAATTATTTTACCAAAATAAGAGGGATCATACAAAATGCATATTTTTTTATTTAGTACTGACCTGAATAAGATATTTCACATAAAAGATGTTTACATATAGCCCACAAAAAAAAAAATAGTTGAATTAAAATGTTCAAAAGTTTACATACACTGGATTCTTAAAGGAACACTTAAAAGTGACTTCTTAAAGTGACTTTTTTTGAGTCCCCTAGAGTTAAACAGTTGAGTTTTACTGTTTTCGAATCCATTCAGCCGATCTCCGGGTCTGGCGGTAACACTTTAAGCATAACTTAGGATAGATCATTGAATGTGATTAGACCGGTAGCATCTCACTCAAAAATGATCATATATAATGACGATATTTTTCCTATTTAAAACTCGACTCTTCTGTAGTTACTTTGTGTACTAAGGCTGATAGAAAATGAAAAGTTGCAAATTTTTTCTACATTTTCTAGGCTGATATGGCTGGAAACTGTACTCTCATTCCAGCGTAATAATCAAGGAACCATGGGTGCAGCAGGCGCAATGATATTACGCAGCGACTGAAAGTGACCGGCACAAAGTTTGTGTAGATGCAGAGTTGCAGCCGGCAGAGTTGACGGCTGCTTAATATCATTGCACCTGCTGCAGCAAAGTTCCTTGATTTTTAAGAGCCAGGGGTGTAAACTTTTGAACGGAATGAGGATGTGTACATTTTTTTCCATTTTGCTTCAATATCATTTTCTTTTTTCATTTAGTACTGCCCTTCAGAAGTTACAGAAGATACATACATGTTCACCAGAAGACAAAATAAGTTAAAATTTACCCAGATCTTCAATTTCAAAAAGTTTTCACCCCCCCAATATTAACAATCAAGTATATGTAAACTTTTGAACAGTGTCATTTTTGTAAACCTCTTTTATGTGAAATATTTTATTTAGGTCAGTGTTAAAAAAAACAACATGCATTTTGTACGATCCCTCTTATTTTGGTAAAATAACATTTTGCAGATTCTGCAAGGTGTATGTAAACTTTTGACTTTACAAAAATATCGAAATGTCCTGTTTACCCCCTTTTTTTTGTTTTGTTTTATTTTTGTGAGCTACTGTTGGAGTTTGTGAAATACTTTTTTAATACTACGTCGACACATCTACATCTAAATGCTTTAATAATTGAGGACACATGTGTACCGAGATTGTAAACAAGTTGCAGCGTGAACTAGGGGGAGCAGAAAATGTGGGCGATGTACATTTCAAGACCGCTGTCGTGCTTGGAATCCCTGTTGCTGTCAGTGAAAAAGATGGACATAGAGGGACTGTGCCAGTGCATCATCTCTCAGATTGCTCCTCTCCTGTGTAGCGACATGGCTGTATATTGAGTTGTCAGATGTGACACTCCAGACACCCCATGCTGGCTCGGAGTAGGAACTGGAGATCACTGGGAAGTCAAGTCACAATGGGCTCTGGAGTGTTCGGTTGCCACACACACACATACACAGTCAGTCACTCAGCTCACTGCGCCACAGGGGGGTGAGATTTCAGCAGACACAAACACCAGCTCTGGTTGAAAGCATGGACAGAATTATAAGGAAATAAGGTACAGCAGAGAAAATACAAAAGAAAATAAGACATTTAAGTTTATTACTATAAAAAAACAACAACTACAGAAAGAAAATACAGTCAATACAATATCTATAAATTTGGCTTCCTCTAGGATTCGCACCAAGAAACCCCAATGTGAATCCACACATTAGTTATTTATTATGCTTTATGCTATTTTATGAAGGCCTCCCCTAAAGAGTTCTCAAGTGCTACTAATTCAAACCCGGATGACACCCCAAACTATTTATAAAAGTGCACTAACCGAATTAATGGTTCATCGAATGTAGAGTAAAACATTTAAGTGCAAATAAACGTGCAAGTGTGACCCGCTAATGCTCTCAATGAGCCCGATGCCGTCTGATCCATTTTATCCCGTGTATTAAGGAGATGGTGAACTTGCCTTTTACAGGGACGACAATTAATTGCTTTTGAGTGATCTACCAGTTACATTTAGTGTTAAGTAGTTCTAAAATTGAAAAAGGCTATTCTGCTGGAGATGAGTCATTATCTGCCTCAGTAGAACAGTGGAGACGTGGTGCGTGAAGAAAAGACTAAAAGAAGGGTGTAGATGGGAACTAACCCACTTTGCTAATAAGATAAAGATGACTAATGAGATACTAACACTGGAATTTCTGATAGTTTTACATAATGTCTTACAAGAAGATTTTTTATTTACCTACACCGTGCAGTTTTTATGGTTGTGCTAATAAACCTACAGTACACTACCAGTCAAAAGTTTTTGAACAGTAAGATATTAATGTTTTTTTTTTTTTTAAGAAGTCTCTTCGCCTCACGAAGCCTGCATTTACTTGATCCAAAATGCAGCAAAAGCAGTAATAATGTGAAATATTTTTACTATTTAAACTAATTGCTTTCTATTTGAATGTATTTTAAAATGTAATTTATTCCTGTGATCAAAGCTAAATGTTCAGCATCATTTCTCCAGTTTTCAGTGTCACATGATCCTTTAGAAATCATTCTAATATGCTGATTTGCTGTTCAAGAAATATTTATTATTATTATTATTATTATTATCATTATCATTATCATTATTATTATTATTAATATTTAAAACAGCTGAGTACATTTTCTTTCAGGGTTCTTTGATGAATATAAATATAAAAAACAGTATCTGAAATGAAAAGCTTTTAAAACATTATACACTGTAGTATTCAAAAGCTTGGAATCAGTATTTTTTTTTTTTTGGGAGTGGGGAGATTATAGAAATTAATAATTTTATTTAGCAAGGATGCTTTAAATGGATCAAAAGTGATAAACAAAGACATTTCTAATGTAACAAAAGATTTCTATTTCAGATAAACACAGTTCTTGAATAAATGTTTTTTGAGCAGCAAATCAGAATATTAAAATGATTTCTGAAGGATCATGTGACTGGAGTGATGATGCTAAAAATTCAGCTTTGAAATCACAGGAATAAATTACATTTTAAAATATATTCAGTTAGCAAACAGTTATTTTAAATAGTAAAAATATTTCAAGAATTGTACTGTTTTTGCTGTACTTTGAATCAAATAAATGCAGGCTTGGTCAGCAGTAGAGACTTCTTTAAAAAAAAAAAAAATTAAATTGTGACTGGTAGTGTACATTATAATTGTGAAAAGCATTTAAAACATTGGCAGTGAAAGATCCATCCATTCATCCAAAAATGAAAATTCTGTCAATACTTACCCTCAAACCTACAAGAACACCTTATTTAAAATTAACTGGAAGTTAACTTTAATAAATTTCGTTAACCATTCTTTGAACTCTCTCTAAAGACCCAGGACTTCAGTGATCGTCTGGCAGCTCCTTGCATCCGGGGTAAACAGGGTCTCGAGAGGGACAAGCCCAAAGCTGCCTTCTTTGCACATTGTCAGGAATCGGATCTACACACTTCCTTCTCTCTTTCGACACACACATATCAGGCCCCGTGATGTCTCTCGCAGAGACATAACCGGTGTCGAGGGAGCAGGAGACCTGTGAAAGGCCATTACCACAGTGTGGCCCAGGCCATCAGCACACTAAGACCCAGGAGAGTGACCCTGCTCTCACACTGAGAAATAAATTGGGTGGACTCACTGACAAAAAGCCATCAGGGCCCAACTGCACACATTAGCACTTCACAGATGACGCCAAGCACACCCATGCCACCAGTCCAACTTTGTTCCCATGGCACGTCGGGGACACCACAAAACATACAGTCCTGCTCAAGGGACACAGTAGTTTGGCATATGAAATGACCAGGAAGTTGGTCTACACTGCACTTAACTCTTTAGAACCTGCAGCTGATGACGAGCAAAATGCGTTTGGTTAGACTGAGAGCCATAATGCTCTCCTTGACCATCCTAATAGACTGGTTAAATGATTGTTTAATGAGCTGAAGCAACAAAATTCTTGAACATTTTATCACAACTTAGTTGCAGTTCACCCAAAAATTAAAATTCTGTCATTAATTACTCACCCTCATGACGTTCCTCATGATCTTCAGAACACAAATGAAGATATTTCTGATGAAATCTGAGAGCTTTCTGACCCTTCATAGACAACAACGCAACTGACATGTTCTTTGCAACTGCTGTTCTTTAGACAAATCCTTCAGGTCCCACAAATTCTTTGGTTTTCCAGCATTTCTGTGTATTTGAACCCATTCCAACAATGTATGATTTTGAGATCCATGTTTTCACACTGAGGATGACTCGTATGCAACTATTACAAAAGGTTCAAATGCTCACTGATGCTTCAGAAGGAAACGCAATGCATTAAGAGCAGAGGGGTTGAAAACTTTTGGAATTTGAAGATCAGGGTAAATTTAACTTATTTTGTCTTCTGGGAAACATGCAAGCATCTTCTGTATCTTCTGAAGAGCAGTACTAAATGAAAAATATGATATTTAGGCAAATTAAGAAAAATGTATATCTCCATTCTGTTCAAAAGTTTTCATCCCCGGTTCTTAATACATGTTTTTCCCTTCTGAAGCATCAGTGAGTGTTTGAGCCTTGTGTAATAATTGGATATGAGTCCCTCAGCTGTCCTCAGTGTAAAAAGATATATCTCGAAATCATACAGTCGTTAGTGGAAAGGGTTCAAATAAACAAAAATGCTGAAAAACCAAAGAATTTGTGGGACCTGAAGGATTTTTCTGAAGAACAGCAGACAGTTTAACTATTCAGGACAAACAAGGTACTCATGAACAACTATCACTAAACAAAAAAACATAGCTGTGGATCATTCAGGTAAAAACACAGTATTAAGAATCAAGGGGGTGTAAACTTTTGAAAAAAATCAACTATTGTTTTTTCTTGTGGACTATATGTAAACATCTTTTATGTTTTACTAAATAAACAATAACATGGATTTTGTATGATCCCTCTTATTTTGGTAAAATAACATTTTTCAGATTCTGAAAGGGGGATGTAAAATTTGGAGCTCAACTGTAAGTGTTTGTCTAAATGCAGTGGCAGGAATAACATTTAAATTTGGTCAAAACATTCAAGGTTCTCTGCAAATTATTTCCTTTGAACAAATGTTATGTCATCAACCGAACAGTTTTTTTTTTTTGCTTAGGTCATGTTTTATTCCAGCACTGATGCCCCCTTAAAAATGCTTGGCCACTCCTTTTTTTAATGTCAGTTCATACGGTTACCAGAAACCATTAAACGGATGTGAGCAGGACAGAGGTCATTTCAAACAGACTTATCAAGATCAGCAGTTTAACTAATATGTCTAGAATAGATCAATTAATCTAAAATGAGCTTAACTTTGAACTAAAGCTTTATGGGGAACATCAAAATTCCCAATTGGACTATAAGACACTTTCCCGCTCCGGTTCCAAATTGCACCGACGGGATGATCCATAAATTGACATAATGGAGAAATACAAATAGTCCGGCATATCCGCGCATATACCTCGGCGTAGCTTACACCGGGGCCTCCTCTGAGGGTCCAACCTCAGTGAAAACCCAATTACAGCAGCTCCACATTGCAGCCGTGTAACATGGAAGAGAGCGGAAAGAGTTAAAAGAGCCATTACAAATGCCATGGAGCACTTTTAGCGTCTCGCAAGGTTAATGATAACGGTACTTGGCAGCTGAAATGCTCAAGTAGCTTTTATTGTATCATAATAATGAATCAATGGCGTAAAGATAAAATAAAATAAATGAACTCCGAAGTCGATGAGTAAAATGTATGTGCCGCAGCGCAAATAATAAAAAAAAAAGTGGGGGGAAAAAATCCTCCGCCAACGGGGCCCTCTTTAAGCAATATCTTATGATGTCATCTTCTTGAAAAATATTTGCCTGCAGGTCACTGCTCTCTGTTTTAAAGCCTTAAACGCTTTTGCTACAGAACATTAAATGTCTCCCCACATTATATGATACATATTAGCGGCAGATGATTTTACACACAACGCTTATATCTTACTATATAGTGCTGTACTTTCTTTTTCCAAGCTTTTCCAGGAAACTGCACTAAACAGCCTTCTTATTTGTCTTCTTTGTCAAATTTATTATACAGTAGAGTGTCAAAAATCAAGGTTTGCTATTTAGGTATCCGAAGTGCTTTCCTCTTTCCTCCTGTTTCTCATTTGGAGAGACGGAGCGGATGTGGGCAGACCGTGAGGCTGTGCTGATGTTAGGAACATTGTCTTACATCAATGTGTCTGCTGTAAAGCCTCAGGGCATAGCGGCTGATTACCCTCTGAGTGGACATGCCTCAAACGCTGCATCAAGTTGTCAAGAACTTTCTGCTCATCCACCATTTTTCTTCCCCTTTCCGACGCAATAATATTGTAACCGCGACAGAATGAAGAGTGGCTGCGTGAAGATGCCAGTGCAGGAAAAAAAAATGACAGACTGCTCTTGAGAGGAGAAAAAAGTCAAGTAGCCAAGCAGACGGCTCTCTTGCTTGGATACCAGCATCATGCTCATCAGCTGTTATATTCATTATTCATAATCCATAAGTGTTTTTTTTCTATAGGAAATGCAGAATATGACTACTTTGTTATACAAGTTTGTATTCACGTTACGTATGTGTCTACCAGAAACAAAGTTATATTTCTATTCTATTTCAAATTTAAAAAAACGTACGTTTTGATAAGAGTGTAACTGAGAGTTTCTAATTTGTAAAAATACTTCACATTTCATAACCAAAATGACACTAAGAGTACCTCTCTCTCTCTGTTTCTGTTTAATTCATATTGATACACTACATATATTCTACTATTCAAAAGTATGGGTCAGAACGATTTTCAAATGATTTTCAAAGCCTCTTATACTCACCAAGCATAGGTGGAGCGTGTATAACAGTGACTTGAGGCAAAAACGCCACCAAATTGGACAAAATGCCCCTTCACAATTAAATTAAATCTATTACATCTGTTTCTAACAAAGTGAAAATGAAAATGTCGATTGCGGCATTAAAATACGATCTGCTTATGTTAGTTTTAGCGTTGCGGATTACAACCAATAACACACGAGTCTGTTGAGCTTAGGAATGCAATGGCCAATCAGAAGCGTTCAGATGAGTCATCACTGAAACGGAATCCCGGAATCGCGCGAAGTCTCTCGTCATAAACAAGAAAGAGCAGATGTACGTACAATGTAAGTATGAGATTCATTTCACAGTAGACAGTTTTAGTGCTTATAACGATAGTTTAGTTTTTTGAGAGTGTTTAAACATGCGATAGTTCGAAGCCTGTGTAACAGTGATTTGAGGCAAAAACGCCACCAAATTGAAAAAAATGCCCCTTCACAATTAAATTAAATCTATTACATCTGTTTCTAACAAAGTGAAAATGAAAAGTGTCGATTTGCGGCATTAAATTACGATCTGCTTATGTTGGTCTTAGCCCTGCGCATTACAACCAATAACACACGAGTCTGTTGAGCTTAGGAATGCAATGGCCAATCAGAAGCGTTCAGTTGAGTCATCACTGAAACGGAATTCCAGAATCGCGCGAAGTCTCTCGTCAATAAACAACAAAGAGCAGATGTACGTACAATGTAAGTATGAGATTCATTTTACAGTAGACAGTTTTAGTGATTATAACGATAGTTTGGTTTTTTGAGAGTGTTTAAACTTGCCATAGTTCGAAGTTAGTGATGTTCTTCACTCCCTTTCTGTATTTAATTTATTCGCTGTTTAAATAACGTGGAAATGAAAACGTTACAATTAGCAACTAGCGATGTTTTTTAAAAAATGTGATCAGGTTAAATACAAATTCAGGCCTATTCAAATATTGTATTAGCCTATATGACACCCACATCTGGTACTTGCTTAAAAAGGACGTGTTTATGAAAATGTAAACTTTTTAGTTAACAGATGAAGCTGCTTTAGCATTATCCTGGAGTTGGTTCACCTATGTCGCCAAAGCTTTAATAGGTCAAAAATACAGTAAAAACAGTAATGTTTAGGAAATATTACTACTATTTAAAATGACTTATTGATTAAAATGTCATTTATTTCTTTGATGGAAAAAAAATAACATTCAGCAACCTACTCTTCAATGTGAGATCCTTTATGCAGCTTAGTATTTTCACAGTACGTGAAAACATTTTTTCATTATTACTGGATGAATAGAAGGTTCAAAAGAACAGGATTTATTTGAAATAGAAATCTTTGTAACATTATAAATGTCTTTACTGTACTTGTGATCAATTTATTGCGTCCTTGATAATTAAAAGTATTAATTTCCTTAAAAAAACAAACATGTTGAGTATACATATAGTTTCATAATGTAGTTTAACCCACAGTATGCAGTCTATAGAAAAATAAATGAAAATAAATAAAATGCGTTCAGACGGAAAACATGTTCTCACACAGTAAAACACAGCCCGAGTCAAAACTGGAAGCATGTTTAATATTGCTCTACTATTATCCTGAAAGGCATAATTGGAGTTACACATCTGAACTGATCGTAGTTACAGAATCATAGGTCTCTCTTTTTGCATTGAACAATATATACAATGTAAAATAAATACATTTACACAAATGGACATATTGTTTGGAGCACACTGTAATGATGCACATCACAAAAATATACAGTTAATAGTTTTACCGATGTGGAGCACATCTAAAAACTACAGACATGATTCTCACTACAGGTTGTTTCAGCAACTCCTGGGTTGAAATATATCATATTAATCATAGAAGCTTCTCAAACGCTCTTTTATTCTTTCCCCTTCCTCCTTCTGGATCTCGTCCTTTCCCACACTGGTTTCTGCATTAGACTGCCAGGAAGCCTAGATGCGTTTGGCAGACGCGTCGACGCGTGAATAAATACAACCTAGAACCTAGAACCTCTTCGACATTTAAAAATAGCAGTTGTTTGTATATCAGATCATCCTTATTCCTAGAATTTGCAAAATAGCCCAATACAGCATTTGATCGCTAATTTGAATCACATTGTACAACAACTGTACCGTCATATTGCTTTAAATAAGAAAATATCTCTAAAAAAAGTCGTCTTGGGTACGGATAAATTACACTTTGATTTCTATGCTGGATAGATGAGTGTTAAAAGACGAGGTAAAACTGTCTTTAAATGGTTCGAGAGGTCTGTGTAGCATTTTGTCCAAAATTACACAGTACAAAGATTTAGTTTTTTCATTTCGCGCACTAAAAGCAACTTGAAAAAAATGCATATCTGAAAGACCGAGTGTACGTCGGAATGACTTGCTCTCGTTTTCGTGAAATCCTACAAAACTGAACAGAATTCGAAAGCTCGTCTAGTTTCATATCGCTTCGTTTCCATCGTGATCATCACCTCAGAGTAAAAACAACACGAAAAAAGGAAAACAAAAGCACAGAGAGAAAACAGCACCTCTTCTGCCAGGAGTTGATCACGTGAAAATTTCAAAAGTGCCAACATCTTCTCAACAGCAAGACCCCTCCCCACCCCAAGCCCATGTTTTGACCATCTGATGAGTTGCCATGAGCGAGAAGATCTAGAGTCACGTTACACTAACCTTTCCAAAGCACAATCTATTAAGAGTTTTGAATAGCTAATGATAGATACAGTGTATTTATAGAACAAGACTGAGAGGAAGCAACTAAAAACCCTCGATCCCCTTAAAAAATGATCTGTTCTTTCATTTTTTTTTTCGTCATTTTTATTAAGCACACAAAGTCAAAGTGATAGTTTCGAAAACCGATCTTACACCAAAACAAACAAAAACGTTTCTTCCCTTTGCAACCTTAAAGAGTCAAGATATATACCAATGGAGTTCAGCATGAAGGCCTTATGTACAGCATTTTGTTAAAAGAGAAGGAAAATCAGAAAAAGAGGGGAAAGAAAGGAAAAAAGTACTATTTCAAAGCATTTTTCATCGTAACCTATGATATACAGTGTTAGTCTACAAGATAGAGGAGTTACACAGATGGTCTCTTGTACATATAATGCACCTCCTTTTAAATATTCACTTATATATCAGCATAGATTATATTGATCGTTGATCGGTTGATCTAGCGGTAACTAGGAAGAGTCTTTTTTCAGAAGGTTATTTGAGAACCCATCATCTTGCTCCTGAGGATTCATACATCCAGTATTGTCTCTAATTCTACCCTGTCTCTAAAAAACGAACCCAAATTTGAAAAAAACCGAAAAGAAAATGAAAGCATACTGAACAGCGAGACCTGCGATCACCACGGGTAGTACACTACATCTTTTGCGTGTGACAGAGGAAAGGAAACAAAAGAACAGAGATGTTTCAGAAAAACACAGCAGACATGAAACACCAAGAAGCTGAACTACATTTTTTTTTGTTCGTTTTTCAGTCTTTTTTTTCTTTGATCTCTTCCAATAAAATGTCTTAGGTTAGATTTATAATCTGTTCATTTACAATATACAATGCTTAAGAATATTCAGAAAATACCCCATACTAATACTGACATATTTCTGATGAATCGCTTGAGCCTCTCTCTGCTAAAAATGTCATTTGGAAGAAGATTACGTCCCGTGTATGATATCTCCGGCGCTATTCCTCGTTAAAAATCAGGACTGTCGTGAAACTAAGCTTCTCCGTCTTCCCTAAGTGCTATTTTGCTTAACAAAGTTCAAATACTGCTTTAGTATGAAAGAATGTCAGTAGAATTTCGAGGCTATATATGCATATATAATTGGCTTGAGATAATGGTTATGGTCCTTCTGGCCATATCATGTATGTAATCTATCATCTTATGACAAGCACAGACAGAAAAGCGAAAGCTTTTGGAAATTCATTTTCCCAAGTAAGTGTGGCACTAAGAAAAAAACAAAACAAAAACACAAAAACAAAATTGCATACATTTACACCTTCACTTTTTTTTAAACATCTATTGCTTAGAGAAGATAGCGGGTTTTCGTCTTCACGGTTTGTAAATCGCGCAACGTGGTGGTCGGTAGAAAAACATAACGATCAATTATTAACATTATATGAAGAAACATCATGATTGATGACCATACTGTATATTTACATCCTTCAGTACAGTAAAAATACACTCGAATAAAACATAATAAAATAAAAGTCAATAAATAAATGAGTCTGTTCCTTGACCACTGCGATTCCTCTTTGCTCGGTATTGCATGAGAGACTAAAGCTTCGGCTATTCCCTGAAAAGATCGAAATGAAATCGGTAAAAGAGGCTAGACGTGTTTGGAAGACTTGAAAGAAAACGACAAGGGAGTGACGCACACATGATCAATCCGCATGGCTACGTAATGGTGAGGAGCAGCTTCTTCAAAGACGTCAAAATCTCCGTTTGGCTATCGCATTGTTGTTGTTGTTGTTGTTAAACTGCTCCGAGGACCTCTAATGTAATACTGCACATAGTCACTACGTCACGCTCTTATGGATTCCTAGATTCCTTCGGCGACATGGGAGCTAGTTCGGGGAAAGTTTCGCTTGCTGGCGTCCACCGGGTGGACCTCCTTCCTTTGGCAGGGCTGGTCTTTTTTTCGGCTCCAGAATTTCTCTTTTGAAAATCAATAAAATGTTTCAATAGCACAAAAAAACTCAGCATCAGATTTTCGAGAAGAACAAGTCGACGGCTGGTTTCGAGTCCCACTGCTGAATAATGAAAGCAGTCATTGTCATATTTTTCTCAATAATCACATTTTAAATCATTCTTATATTTACGTATCATTGTCAGTAATTAGAAGTACCGTTACGGTTATGTTTTTAGTTATTATCTGATAAAGTTTATAGACAAAGGTTTCACGAACAGCGCCAGAGAGTTAGTCAGTGTCTGCCTGGCGAAGGGGTGGAGTCAGTGACGTACCCCCTCCGGCTCTCTGTCGGTATAACGCGGGGGCGGGGGACGGAGTTACACCTTGGCCTCCAGCAGCTCCAGAAACAGTTTGTGCATGGGCACTTTGCCGTCCTGTTTGATGCTGTAGAAGTGTTGCACTGCCTTGGTGGACGTTTGCCGGAGCAACGGTAGGGTCATGAGCAGCTTGCCGGCCCGGCGCGGGTCCTCCGCGTGCTGGCCCGCCTCGTAGTCCTGCAGGGCCTCGTGCAACACGTCCTGGAGCTTCTGCACGGCTTCCACGTCCTCTATATGCATGGAATCTGAGGAAAAAAAACAAAAAATAATGAGTGACTTTAGAAATATCTCAAACACAAATTCAGTATAAAACAATATATGTCATATCAATATTTTTTTCACATGACCAAAGGGAAAAAGTCAAGTCACCTTTATTCATATAGCACTTTTAACAATAGAGATTGTGTTAAAGCAGCTTTACAGCATTAAATAGGAAAATAGTAGTGTCAATAGTGCAAAAGGACAATAGTAAACACTCAATTTTCAGGTAAAGTCAGTTCATCATTGGTTCAGTGATGTCATCATCCAGCTCAGTTCAGTTTAAATAGTATCTGTGCAATAAAGTCGACGATATCGCTGTACAATAAGTGTCCCCAACTAAGCAAGCCAAAGGCAACAGTGGCAAGGAACCAAAACTCCACTTTTTACAGAAATGGAGAAAAAGCATTGGGAGAATCCAGGCTCAGTCGGGGGGCCAGTTCTCCTCTGGCCAGACGAAACCAGCAGTTTATGTACACAGTTTTGTTTTGCAAATACTAACCCAGATAGCACACGTACGTCTGCAAGATGTCTGTTAAAGATCGCTTGATCTGGAAAGCATCTGCCGTGAACAAACATCTGTAAGACGTCAGTTTTACATACATTCTAAATCATAAACATCTGAAAGATATCTAATAGACGTCTATTTGACATTTGATAGGAAATGTCCTATAGACGTATTGCAGATGAGCAAACACTCTAAAAAAATATGTCTTCCAGATGTAAATACAGACGTCAAATAGATGTCTCCATGATACAATATCCCTGATAGCACACGTACATCACGGAGACGTCTATTTGACGTCTGCATTTACATCTGCAAGACGTTTTTTTGCTCATCTGCAATACGTCTATAGGACGTTTCCTATCAGATGTCAAATAGACATCTATTAGATGTCATTAAGACGTTTATGGTTTAGAATGTGTCTGTTATGTTTTTACATGGCAGATGCTTAACAGATTAAGTGATCTTTAACAGACATCTTGCAGACGTACGTGTGCTATCTGGCATATAAAAATATAAGACGTGTTTTACATGTGGTAAAATTAAATTTACATTTTTTAAAATAATTTTCTTATGCTAAACAATGCTGCATTAAATGCATTTGAAAAGATAGTAAAACAGTAAAATTGTGAATTATTACAGTTAGAATTTTTCAGCATTTCTGAAGTCACATGATCTTTTAGAAATCATTCTAATATGTTGATTTGGTGCTCGAGAAACATTTCCTATTATTAGTGTAGAAAATAGTAATGCTTTTTAATATTTTTGTGGAAACCGTAATAGATTTTTTGAGAATTAGAACAGAAATAGAACTGAATAGAATGTTTAAAAGAACAGAATTTATTTGAAATAGAAATGTTTTGTAACTTTATACGTCGTTGTTGTCACCTTTGATCAGTTTAATGCATCCTTGCTGCTTGAAAGCAAAAAAAAGTACTAAATGTTTAAATTCCATTTATAATATAAATAATATATAATAAAAAATAATTAAAAAAAAATCATATACGTGTAATTAAAGTTCGGTAATTACTTAAATTTGTAGTCAGTTACTGATTCCAAATTACATGACAAAAACTGTAATTAGTAATGTAATCCATTACATTACATTACACATTTTAGGTAATATAATCAGACTACTTTTAGATTACTTTTGATCTAACTCGTTTATCACATTGATCTAAATAGAATACTCTACCATATTGATATAAAAATACAAAGAGTAAGAAAATATATTCTGTTTGTTGTTATTAACAACATGAAGTGCATTAAACATTACATTATGTCAGGGTTTCCCAAAATGTAATATTTTATTTGTTTATTGCTATTGTGTGAATAATATGCAATCATGTAATCAATAAAAAAAATACCTGTAGTCTGAGTATTTTAAAATGTAATATAATTACAAGTACTTAATTTTTGGAATCTGATTACACAATCCAGATTACTTGTAATCAGTTACTGCCCAGCTCTGCATGTAATGCGTCACAAGAAAAAAAAATGACACACATATTGTATGCAAGTTGCATTCAAAATCAACTTTGCTAAAAAAAAAAATTCAAAGGGAGCCCCCTTCAGTTTAAACAGGCATGTCACTCCCGGAAGCTAGTTCTGTACAAGTCTTTTTCTTTTCTTTATTTAATCCATTTCAGCTTGACGGAAACCTGAGGATGAAGTCCTGGCGAAAAGGAAACGGATTAAAAGAATGTGACTCATCCCTTTTTTGCCAGCCCTAAGCTCATTCTCCAGTGATTAAAGGCACACTTGAGTGTTAAACGCTGAGGCTGTCCTCGCCACGTGTTTACAAGCCTCTCTATGGGACTGATGAATGGCACGGGCGACAGAAACAGTGTTTGGAGGAGAGCTGATATGGCACTCGTCTAAGCGAGAGAAACAGAGGCTCGAGTCGGGAAACAATACCTTAGCCTGACTGGCATTGTCTGCCAGAAATGTCAAACAGGCTGCATTTGCATTCGCGCTCGTTAGTACAGCATTCACGCCCGTTCACCGCGACAGACGTGCCTCTGAGAACGCAATTAGTCTCAGAGAGCTACTATCTTTGCTCCAACGCCTAATATAGTTGCACTTTTCCAGCTAATCCAAGTCTTGCGAGCGCTCTGATGGTTTTATCACATCGCAATGCTAAAGAAAGTGCTTTGTCTGACTTGCTCTTTATAGACTGACTCCACCAACACTATCGACTCGGTTTTCTACTGTGCCGTGTCAATCCGATCCCGTTCCCTCCGGATAAAATGTCCAAATGCACGCTGGCTTTTGGCAAAGATGTCACGATCAATGCATTGCCTCGAATCAATTGATACATACACGTTAAATAATAATTGTACGGTCAAGTATTGATAAAAGCGGGACCTTGCGAGGTTCCTCTATTAGTAGAGAGCGCTGACCGTCCTTTGGGCTGGCCGGCAGGGGTGAAAGTGAGCCCGCTTTAGGCTACGGTTCGATATCCTAACCCTTCGGTGTCTACAGCCCATCTAGAATTCAGACAGCGAGCTCTCTCTCGTCCATCAGTCACATGGGCTTTGGCCATCTGAAAAGTGACCTGTGATCCGACAGAAATCCCTGGCAGGAAAGTGCTTACCTGCACCTTTTCACACAAGCCGCTCTATCAATCTCACCATCGCTGCTGGAGGCATTTTGGAAAACACACCTTAAAAGTGCGTCACAACATTTACCATCAAAAACCACTTCGCCAGACTCAAATTTGTTATGATTTTCCAGAATGACACTGGAACTGTGTCAGTAAATGCTTGTGGAGAAGATACGAGAGACTTCTTTTTTGATGTCACATCTGAGATGATGAGATCAACTGCAACGTAAAGCTTTCAAATAAATAGGATAAAAATGTCGCTCTGACATCGACTGCTTAAGCAATACTGTGTCTATTGAAGGACTGTGAAAAATATCGGAAATACCCAGCACCTCGGGGCTTTAGAAAATGGTGGAGTGTATCATTTTTTTTAGCAGCTGTCTGAAACACTCTGCTCTCCTCCAAAAAAAGAAGTGACAAAATGGCTCACCTTTGAAATCGGACATGATGCATGTCTCTCCTGAGAGAAGAGTGCGGAAAGAAGCCGCAGAGAGAAAGTCTCGATAAATACGGAGAATGACACCCGAGAAGGAGAGGAAAAGCCAGGACTAGAGCATTTCAGGTTTTTTTTTTTACTTTAAAATTTCACTTTTTTAAAATAGTTTCCAAATTCAGCGTACAGGAAGTCTCATTTCGTACACTTCAGCGTAAACGCTGACAGAAAACGACATCGGTATGAATAAATCTCCCGCTCATCGATCACCTTTACCCGCTTTTGGCGCGCTGACGCACACGTCAACAAAGCGAGATGAAGTGCTAATCGTCGAATCAATTAAAAAAGAATTTCTCAAAAGAGTCACGCACGCGCTGGCTCTCTCAGGGGTGCACTTTGGGCAGAACAGCCCCCGGTGGCTGCGGGCCGGGGCCAAACTAGCGAGCCGTCATCCGCAAGCGAGCAAGAGCAATCTGCTTTTTCATTTTTCAGCATGGCCAGGCCCAGTCGGAGATTGATCGTCACATATGGCCCCAGAAAACAAACTGTCAATACCTTGAGCGCTGGAGAATTTGAACAAATAGCCGCCCTCCCATTCAAGCTGCTCATTGCGTCCCATTTAACAGATTTTATTGACAGTTTCCTTCTTGTAATTAAAGGGAAAACTACTGGCCAGCAACCAAGATAAAGTTCAAAGATGGGGTCAACACAAAGGGAGCCAGAGGGCCATGGTGGGACTGTCGATGGCGGACAACATCAGAGCCTGTTATTGACATGCAGGTGCATAGTGATGGGCGCCTTACTTAAGAGGCATCTGAGCAGAGACTTATGCTAATTCGAAGAGGGGCTGCAGACTTGCTTTTGAAGGATTTCAAAAGGGGCGGGGAGGGGTGGGAACACTGTTTAGTGTTTTGTTGTGCGTACGTGTGAATAGAGGAAGAGAAAACATGAGGAAAAAACAAAAGAGATTTCACTTTAACTCCACCTGAATAACTCCGCTATCTGTTGTTTGGATTCCCACAGGAGGAGATGAAATCAAAAGCAGGGAGTTTAACTCTTTCCATGCTCATATGTTATGTTGCCCATCCTATTAATAGGGACCATGAATAAACAAACATTGCTTTCATTGAGCCGATGACAGGAAATTCAAGAGGCTTCAAGTGCACTTGAAGCTAAATGCAGCATCTTATTTCATTTGCAGAACGATTGCTGTAAATGATTCTGGTAATGATTTTGAATCAAAGACACATTGGACAATGTAAATTATAATGGAACGTAGATTTCAGTCAGAGCAAACATCTAATTTAAGTTGACGTGAAAAAAAAACAAGGTTTTGGCAGACAGAAGTGGGTCAATCACATGTGAGAGTGTCCATATAAAAAAAAATCCTAAGTCTTAAAATATGTATGTCAGGATTCCAGATATATTTGGATTTTATAACCGATCCCCCCCAAAAACTGTCACAATGATTTTTCATTTACAAATTAAAAACACATTTGTAATAGAATATAATTATATTTATAAATTGCATTTTTAATGTATTTTTGAAGACATTATTTAATCTAGATTTTAAAAAAAAGTGTTTTGTCATTGACTTTTTTTTTGAAAAATAAGAAAAAAAAAGTTGTTTTTTTTTTATGTTTTGTTGCCTGAACAATCCATGACAGTATCACAATTATATTTATTTTATTTTATTTTTGTCCACTGTAAATGTGTTGAAAATTTTTATTTTATTTTATTTTATTTTTTTTTTATTATTTTTTGGCCACTGTAAATTTGTTGAAACATGTGTTTTCAATGTTTTGTTGCCTAAACAATCCATAACAGTATTATTTTATTTTATTTATATTTTCGTCCATTGTAAATTTGTTGAAAAATGTGTTTTCAATGTTTTGTTGCCTGAACAATCTATAACAGTATCACAATTATTTTATTAATTTAATTTTAATTTATTTATTTTTGTCTATTGTAAATTTGTTGAAAAAATGTTTTTTCACTGTTTTGTTGCCTTAACAATCTATAACAGTATCAAAATTATTTTTATTTTATTTTAGTCCATTGTAAATTAGCTGAAAAATGTGTTTTCAATGTTTTGTTGCCTGAACAATCCATAATAGTATCACAATTTGAATACATCAAATCAAATATAGCGTTTGCTCTGACTGAAATCTATAGTGTCTGCTCATTTTACCTGAATTAGCCAGGGCTATAGCTTTAAGAGTGACGAATTCCTCCTTCTCCAGCTTCATGCTCTTGTACTTCTTCACCAGCTGCAGAATGGCGTTATTTAGGTCGAGCAGGCCAGCAAGCTTGGATTGGTCCTCATCCATGATGTAGTCTTCAGCGTAGACCAACTTGTCCTCAAAAGACAGCGAGCGGTAGACTACACGCAGGATGAGGATTTCCATCCACGCGCTCTGCAGAAGACTCATCTGATCCGCCAGCGAGAGTGTGGAAAACCCTGAGAAAGAGCGAGAGAAAGAGCTTCGTTTAACTTAATGACCAATGTTCAGCTTTAAATCAACATTCAACGGCGGTGTATGATATTAAAGCTCAGTTGGTCGTCAGAAGTTTCTGGTTGTGTTAGTGGGAAGAATTGACATTCTGGAGGTGTAATACAGAGGAAAACTCCAGTGGGAGCGAGCTGAGGCACCTAGCACGAGCCTTGGCTCTCATCTCCTGCTGTGCTGCAGGCCAGGGGGCATCCTGAGGGAGGGCACTCCTTATCTCCCCCAACATGCAGCATGGATCAATTCTTCCCATCACACCAACTGAAAGACTAATTGCTTGCCTCAAACTCCTTCTCCTTCCTCCTCCCCCCACTCTGCACACACACTTTTTTCCTCATTTTCCCATCTTTTTGCTGGAAGTGATGAAAATTGTGAAGTTCATGTTCATGAATGCTGTTTGAAACAAATCATGTGGCCTTTGTCTGTCTATAACACAACGAGGTCAACCCTCACGTTCAGTTTGGGATCTGAAAATCATACTTAATATTAAGGGGCCAGGGTGATATTTCAAGATGCTTCCTAATACTATTAGACCCTAACTACAAGATGATGAATAAATGCAAGGATTTTTTATTTTATTTTTATTTTTTTTAACTGTCTAATGGACACACCTTTGAGGGATCTCAAATTGAGTGTTAAAGCTTCAGTCATTTCTATATAGAGGCTTTGGACTGGGACAGATGAACACTACTGAAGTAATAATAATAACAATAATAATAATATTTATTTATCTGAAGTAACAAAAAATAATGATGTATGTGTAAAAAAAAAAAAAACATTTATTTATTTTAAAGAGTTATTCGATTTTTGGTATTTCAATAATAATAATAATAATAATAATAATCTATGTACCGTCTTTGGAATGAACACTACTGAAATAATAATAATAATAATAATAATAATAATGATAATGATAATAATAATAATAATAATAATAATAATAATAATAATAATCCAATTTATTTAATTGATGCAATCAAAATGATTTACGTGTAAAAATAACATAAATAACAACAGTTATTGAATTTTGGGGTATTTTCATAATAATAATAATAAAAATAAATAATAATAATTATTATTATCAATCCTATGAATGTATTTATTTATATGATGTAACCAAAATGATGATAAATGTGTAAAAATAACATCTGAAACATTTGAAAAAACACATGAAAATACATATTGAAAAAATAAAGTAAAATATATTTAAAAATATACTTAAAAAATAAAGATTCAGTAATTTCTATGTACTAGTTTTGGACTGGGACAGATG
This sequence comes from Labeo catla, assembly GCA_012976165.1. Classification (NCBI taxonomy): domain Eukaryota; kingdom Metazoa; phylum Chordata; class Actinopteri; order Cypriniformes; family Cyprinidae; genus Labeo; species Labeo catla. Next base: position 26,804 of record VONZ01001222.1, read on the forward strand.
AACACTACTGAAATAATAATAATAATAATAATAATAATGATAATTATTAATAATTATTATTATCATCAACATTATTATTATTTGCATATTTATTTATTTGATGCAATCAAAATTATGTATGTGTAAAAATAACATTTATTTATTTATTCATTATTTAAGAGTTAATTTTCTGTGGGGTATTTTCATAATAATAATATTTTTTAGTTATTTATTTATTTTAATGTAACTAAAATAATGATGTATGTGTAAAAACAACATTTATTTATTTAATTATTTATATGTTTAATAGTTAGGAGGTATTAATAATAATAATAATAATAATTATAATAATAATAATGAGAAACATGAAAAAAAATAAAGATTCAATAATTTCTATGTACTGCTTTGGACTGGGACAGATGAACACTACTGAAATACTACTACTACTACTGATAAAATATTATTGATTAATGATTATTATTATTATCATTATATTATTTATTTAATGTAATAAAATTATGATGTATGTGTAAAAAACTTTTATTTGTTTATTTGTATTTGTTTATTTGTTTTAAAAGTTATTCAATTTTTGGGAGTATTTTAATAAATAAAAAAAATAAGTGTTACACATAGATCATTGGTTCAAATAAACAAACAAAAGCTGATCTAACAGCCAAAAAAAGAAACTTTGCAGGTGAGGGACAGTCACAACAGCACCTGTTGGCGTTGGACTTTTTCATCTCGTCTCACTCGCCCTGCTCTTCCAAAAACAGATGAAGCGTCTCTCTTTGCGACAGCGAGGGGGCTAATCTGGGTGGCGGGGGAACGTGAGGAAAGAGATGCTCACCAACATCTGTTGTGGAGAGATGCCTTCAGAGGAAGCAAGCAATTTCGCTCATTTATTCGTCTCTTTTTTGAAATCTCTTTCTGTGAGTTAATCACTAATGGCAAGGAGCTCATTAGGTATAGGTTTCGGGCTATTGTTTATACCAACCGCTAATTTATTATCCCAAACTGTTAACATCTCTGATCTCATTAGAGGCAGACTAAGAGCTGGTGAGCAGTTGGTGCCTCCCCTGGCCTGCTGGTGCTAGTGTGCTCAATGCCAGTTGGCAGGGCCATCTTCTACTACTTAATAAAATCATCAAAAGGGATTAGGCCAAGAATTTCTTAAGGGGGTCCAATGTAAGACCGCTGCATTCTTACAAAGACACTGGCCTCAATGAAAGGTGGCACGGACTAAAAATAAGATCGCACTCTCGTGGCCTCCTTAGAGGTGTGTGTAATCCTTTAATATTGTTGAGAATTTTGGAAAAGAAATCCACTGACATACGCAAGCATGCTTTCGACTCTAAACAGACGTACTGGCTCAACCAATGGCGTAAGTTTGGAGTCTGTTTGTCCAACCAATGGAGGACACCAATCTTATACTTTTTGCACTTCCGGTTGCTGACTCTAGTGGCACAGAAACGCTTAAAAGGTTATCGTCAGTAGCGTTTATCAGCGAAACGAACAAATCATACAAGAGTCCAATGAATGATGGAAGACTGCAGACACTATATATCAGGACGGAGAGGCAGAGGGACAAAGAGAACGAGAGCACGAGGGACAAACAGAGAGACAAAATAAAGGCAGGGGGCGGGTGGAGAGTAGAGCGGAGTGGCAGATGGACGGAGCCCATCGCCTAGAGCTCCCCCTGTGCCACTCCCAGCCCTCCCTCTCAGCCACTGCTGTTAGTAAATAATTAGATTTACACATTCCCCAATCTCCACACATCTCTCGGCAGAATAATTAAAAGCCGGATGATTAGTTTATTGAGTGGAAGGAAGAACTTTTTTTTCTCTCTTTATTGAGGTCCATCAATGATTTTATCAGGAGCTCGCGCTTTTACGGTTGTCATGCCAGTGCAGGCATCCAATTTTTCTTATCTCCCTGATTAATACAAATGCTGTTTCAGGACGCATTAATTAACAGATACAAATCTACGTTCTCATGGCCGGATCGATAGAGAGAAGAAAAGAGCCATCAATGTGAATTTACTGCTGATGATGGAAAAGGTTCTCTATTGACATTTACGCGAGGGCAAACTTTAAAGATGCATTTTTCCCCTTCTTTTCATCTGTTATTTCATTTCACAAAAGAGCTTGGTGGCGACCGTGATTACAGTTCACCTTTGGATGCTTCACTGCGTGAGAAAGGATCCAAAGAGCCGAATTAAAGCGTCTCACTGTCATTTCAGCTGTGGCAAATGTGTACAACGCTTTTCCCAAAGAACTTCCTGTAACAAGAGGAACTTTATTGACTCGGTACTGACATGACATTAGACAAGGCACAGCAAACTATATATATATATAGATAGATAGATAGATAGATAGATAGAGATAGATATATAGATGTAGATACAGATGTTACCCTGGACTACAAAACCAGTCTTAAGTAGCACGGGTATATTTGTAGCAGTAGCCAAAAATACACTGTATGGGTCAAAATGATCGATTTTTCTTTTATGCCAAAAATCATTAGAATATTAAGTAAAGATCATGTTCCATGAAGATATTTTGTAAATTTCCTACTTTAAATTTATCAAAACTTAATTAGTAATATGCATTTCTAAGAATTTCATTTGGATAACTTTAAAGGTCAAAAAGTTTAAAGGCGATTTTCTCAATGTTTTGATTTTTTTGTACCCTCAGAATTAATAATCATATTCTTAAATTATATAGATAGATAGATTTACAATATAAACACACACACATATACCTATAGACGTATGTTTATATTTTTTCAGAATACACACACACACGCAAATTCTCGCAAATGCACGCAATTTTACTAATTCATTTTTTTTTAATAAATTAATTAGTAAATTAATTTACATCTAATTTATACTGCAACTTTTACACATACATACACAGTCATACATACACACACACACACAAATAATTTACAATATAATAATATATTAAATGTGAATTAAATGTAAATATGTATACTTGATAATTCAGTCATTAAATTTGTATAAATAACCCTGGACCACAAAAACAGTCACAAGGGTCAATGTTTTGAAAGTGAGTAATAAGCTTTCCATTAATGTATGGTTTGTTAGTATAGGACAATATTTGGCCGAGATACAACTATTTAAAAAAATCTGCAACCTGAGTGTGCAAAAAAAAAAAATTTTGACCATACAATGTATTGTTGGCTATTGCTACATATGTACAGGTGCTACTTACGACTAGATTTGTGGGCCAGGGTCACAAAAAAAAAAAAATTACAAATCTTTTAAATACAACTGTGAATTTGATTACTTCAGTATTTATAATATATAATTATATCCTTGAACATATATACAGTCACTTTTTAATTTTATTATTATTATTTTTTATGTAAATGCATAATCTTGTTTATCTAATTGTTCAAAAAGCATGTATTTATTTACATGGTGTTTCTTTATTTACCAGCCATGTAACTCTGGATAAGAGTCTCTTTTATTTGACAGACACAAAGCAGACTGCCCCATCCTGATGACACACGAGCATTATCTGATCCAGCGTTCAATCTCCAGTAACGTCCTCTCAATTTAACTCTCTTAGCCCGGAGACCAGCTTCAGAGCTCAGACTCCCTCTCTCTCTAGCAGCACTGAAGGCTTTGCCACTGGCACAATCTCTCTTCTTCTCTCTATCTCTCTCTTTTCTCTCAGTAAACTGATGCACTTTGTGCTAGATGGGGAGGAAAGGCTAAGTATGTGGATCTGTGAAGGTTACACCAGTAGAAGGTATCTGATGGCTGAGGCCTTGTGAAACCTGCAGTGGCTTTTCAGAAGAAATAAGCATTGGAGCAGCGCATAGCACAGGCTGACAGAAAGAGGCTGCGGTGCAGCCATGCGAAGTTAACCCCTGCCGGGCAGGACTGCTCACCACCAGGCCTCACAGCAACCACCAGCCATCCGTCTGCCAAATCTTTTCTGACTGCACGTTTACACACTGAGAGAGCCCGCCGAGACAAACACACACACACACACACACATACGCAGTCGTTCCTCCTCCTCGTCTTCCTCAAGGCAGACTTCACCTCAGCAACGCTACTTAGCCGTCACATAAACACACGTGCGCTCGACTCCTCCGTCTCACTCTCAGCAACACCCCAGCTTATTTTCTCATGGTTGCAGGGTAAATGAACACGCTTGAGCAATGAGAATCAGCGCTATTCTATGTGTGGAGCGTGCTGGATGTTTATTTGATGCATCCTGGCTCCCTCCTGAGCTCCTGTGTGAATATACACTCTATTTGCTTTCACACTTTGTCAAGACGATGATGTCACGGTGACTAATCTACTTGCAAAAATAGTGCTGTGGAGAGCGAAGGTGAGACTTTGTAATATTAGAAGTCCAGGTTGTCATATCGCCTTAACAGAACAACATTTGACAATAAAACGACAACAATATAACAATTTATAATTTGAATTCAATATATTAACATCTCACAGTATCGCAATGTTATATTATACAGTTCAATAAACAATAAATTAGTGCTAGGCACGATGAATCATGATTAATCGGATCCAAAATGTTTTTGTTTATGTAATATATATGTGTATATACTGTGTATATTTATTGTGTATATATAAAGGCACACACATACAGTATACATTTTGAGCATGTATATATTTATACTCACATAATTTATATATAAATATATTTAATATATAAACATAACATATTTTCCTTAAATATATACATAATAAATATACACAGTACACACACATATTAGGTACACTAAAACTTTTATTTTGGATGCGATTAATCACGATTAATGGTTGCCCAGCACTACAATAAATTAATATCGATTAACTTCCATTTTAAATTTACAATCTTAGTATTTACATTGTGTAGATTTGGTCCGCAACGGAAATTGTTAAAATCGATTTCACAGCAAAATATCTGTACATGTGTTTTTGAATGAATCATTTGAGAAAATGATTCGGTGCTAAAGACTTAATTCCTGAATGAACCAGTGCTTTTGAATGAAATTATTGAATGAATGATTCAATGACTCACTCAAAAAAGTCACGTCACCACCTACTGATGTAACAATGCATATATATCATGATATATATGCCATGAAACTGCTTAATTTGTACTTTATGATTTATTGTAATAATATATTGGTCAATTTTTAACAATGTTTTAATGTAAATGCATATTTCATATTTAATTTAGTTAGGGAAATGCAAATTCTGGGTCGAAACCGAAAATTTTGGTTGCTTTTGGCTGAAAACTGAAAAAATGCTTTGTAATAATTATTTATTATTTTATTAAATAACAAAACATAGTGCTGGGCAGTGATTAATCACGATTAATCGCATACAAAATAAAAGTTTTTGTTTATATAATATATGTGTGTGTATTGTGTATATTTATTTTATATATATAAAGGCACACACACACACAGTATATATTTTGGAAATATTTACATGTATTTACATGTATATATTTATATTCATATAATTTATATTATATATAAATATATTTAATATATAAAAATAACATATTTTTATTAAACATATACATGCACGTGTGTGTATTTATATATACATAATAAATATAAACTGTACACACACATATATTATGTACACAAAAAAAGTTTTATTTAGAATGCGATTAATCGTGATTAATCGTTGCCCAGCATTTAAATAAAAAGTAATTTTGTAAGACTTTTTAATTTAACTCAATAATTTTAATGATACTGAGTTTAAAAAATACAAGCCAATAAAATAACCACGCTTTTATTGAAAGTAACTTAATAAAAATACTTTTCAGGCGTTTTTTCTCTTTCGGACGAAAACCGAAAATGCTATGCTATAAAATGCTATTCCTAAATTTAGAAATAATGTAGAGTTTTCCTCCCTAGCTGTTTTACCTCTGTACTACAGTATGCCCTACCAATAAAACATACATAAATTTTAGATTCACTAAAAGAGCCCCTTTATAGCATCAATCTCCAAATAAGCCATGAAAAGGAAGTGTCTTTGGAATACGTTCAGCTGATTGGTGATTACTGTAAGCTTACAGATAAGCCTGTGGTGAGGCTAATGATGCCAAAGGCCATGGTGAGACAAGAACAACCACCATGCCAGTCTCTGTCTGTCCATTTACTGCCCCAGTGAGGCGCTGAGACGCTTCCCCCTTACCCGCTAAACCGGCCTTCTGCAAAAGCTCCTCCACCTAAACAACTCCTACCCAAACAAACGGCAAATATTAGCCTAAAGAAGTCTCGCACAAATCAAAAACAACATGAAAAGGCAAACAAGAGTGTTCCATGTGTGTGTAAACAGTCGGGTCTTTAGTCTCCCTTCCCCCCTCAGAGAGGAGAGAAGGGGGGGGACACAGGGGAAGTGATGACAGGAGCCGCATACACACAAACCGACGCAGCGCTCCTCTTTGCTTTTATCACCGGCCGCCTTTCATCTCCACAAAACAACACCAGTCAGAGAGGGAAAGAGAGAGAAATCACACTTTTTAGGAGGGAAAACACATTAACACCGCCATAGCTGTCCACATCCATTTAGCGGCTAAGCAAATATTCACCTGTCAGTGTGAGGCACGCTGCCGTACAGCGTTTACCGTGATCACATGCGCACCGCTATGGTGTTAAACAGCTGCTGGCTTCTGCTCTACCATTCAAAAGAGTTAAACAGAATTGAGTGATTTTCCCTCAGGCTTTTCTTCAGGGAAAAAACAGAATGGTATTTCGCTTATTATTTTGTTTCCTTCCCGTGAAGAATTTTAGACACTGAAAGCTATCAAATGAAGCCTACGGTGAAGAAAGGTGAAGCAAAGATTATCAACTGTCATTAGACTATCAAAGGCACACAAATGACAGTCTTTGACATCCTTGGTTGTACTGTGCCTAGTACATACTGCTCCAAAAACTATGTTTTAACACTCACTTTCACTAAAATTTGTCAACTACACTCATCTATGAAGAACCCTGAACATCCATGAAACCTTTCAAATGCAAACAAGGTTCTTTATCATCGAAAAAGTTTCTTGAAATGTTCTTCGAAATGGTTGTTTTAGGAAATGTTCACTGAAGGGCTCTTTGGAGAACCAAAAATGGTTCTTCTATGGCATGACTGCAAAAACACCCTTTTGGAACCTTTATTTTTGAGTGTAGCTCGGCCTTTGAAACAGCTTTCCTGCTTTGTTTTATTATATAATGCCACTTTTTATATTCCAATCACTTACCAAACGATAAATAACTCTTTCCTACATTTTTTTTCTTGTTGAATGTCCTGTTTCACTTCAAAAAAAAATGTTAAGAAAGAAAATGAAATCAGGTATGAACAACTGGTTTTGACCTCTAAATTGCATTTAAAAAAGTGCAACACTGCACAACTGAATAAAAAATGAGCCGTCAAATTTTGCTGCATCCGATCAGGACATATTGTTTGCTGTTGTCTTGCACAATCTGCTTCACCCAAAGCAAACGAGATGCGGCGCCGTCACGTTAGCACGGCTTCTTGATTCTAATGCACCTAATTAGCAATCGGCAGACTCTTAATTGCATACATTAAGGCCGATTGGTGGTGGAGATTAATTCTAAATATACCCAGACAGCTGGTTAAGATAGCATGGATTACTGTTCGGACTGTACTTTTCCACTTAATTGCGTATGGAAACGAGGCAGCAACAAGCACATGTGCCCTGGTGGCGGCCGTGGAGAAGGGCGGCAGCTCCCCGGACTGCAATAAAGCATCCATGGCAGAGGCTCCACAGATGGAGTGACATTAACCACAGCGCTGAAAAGCCATTTCCAACAATGAAATATCAATATTTACATTTTAATTACACCTTTTTCTTATTTCCCCCCAGAGCCTCTTACGGGTGGCGAATGTGGAAGTGGCTTAAGGTTGATATTATTAATCTCAGGATTGACGTTTTGGAGATTTTATTGTTTTGAGAAAAGTTATGTTGAACTAATGAGATTACTGAAGTTCATCCCGTATTTCCTGTTTGTCCTGCTGATGTTTGCGGAAACGATAGCTATTCCTATTAGGAGGTATTAGTGCAGTTTGCACTGAGCTCTAGAGCTCTCCCCCCTCGCTCCTGTGCCAGTCGGCCGCCTTTGATGTGCGCCTCCCCCACAGGGGTCAAAGCGGCTCCCGCTGGCAGGGAGCGACGAACGTAACCGCCGCTGTTCCATCAGCCACAAAAGGAAGTGTTAGGAAAGGCCACGAGATGCATGAAGCGAGAGCTTAAGTCTGAGCCTCAGACGCCCCCTTAGTTTGCCACGGCATATAGTCAGGAGCGTGAGAGCTTGTGTGTGTGCGCACACGGGAGGGGTGAGGGGCAAATACTTCTACGGATTCATTTGTTTTCCCATGCTGATCGATAAAACCCCTTACGAGGCTGTATTGACAAATCCTATCTCATCTGGACGTCTTGGAAAAAAAAAAATAACATAAGAAAAAAATCTTTGATGAGGCATTCTTCTACGAAACATGGAATAACTGCGATTACCGCAGCATATTATTTATATGCTTATCATTGGAGATTAAATTTGGGAGAGAAACGTCCAGATCTTTCTGATAGAGGCCTGACTGCATGGATTAATTTCATACTGGAGGATTAGCGTCTCTCTCAAACATGATCCGGCCAGGCAAACAGAAGCAGAGGAATGCCCTGCATTTCCACAAACACTGAACGACGCACGCAGACAGACAGGGAGTCTCGCGCTTAAAGCGCGCCTTAATGCTTCCGAGACAAGACATTACCCCATTCCACGGCAATGAGCACCTTTTAATTTCTGCAAAAGCCACGGCTGAAAATCTTAATTAATTGTTCCATACTGCTTCAGGGTCATTATGCAATGTAATAAAGGCCGTGTAATTATGAAATTTTACAGCCATTACTGAGGCTGATAGCTCGTATTTCATCATCAGGCGGGCCGATGGCTTTCCGGGCACACGGCTCCAAGTGATGGACTGCACACAGATCTATCAGGCCCAAACAATAAGCTGGCCAGGCTGGCGTAATAGCTACCCACAGATGAAGCAACAGATAAAGATAAACTATAAATCCGCAGCACAAACCCAAATGCTGTTTAGCGGCGGGTGCGACCAAGCATTGAAGCCACGGTTTGATTACGCAATTGGAAATAAGGCAGCGATGCGTGTGAAGGAAGTAGTCGAGCGTTGGGAATTCGTAAATGTACGTGTGAACGGTGAGGGAGTGAGCTAGGATGGTGGCGTATACACTTAAAGAGACAGGTCACTTAAAAAAAGAGAGAATTTGTGATTTTTTTGAAAAATATTTCTTTTTTTTTTTTGGACCCGTTGATTTTCATTGTATTGACTAAAAAATGAATCTTCAAAGAAAGTCATATGTGACCTTGGACCACAAAACCAGACATAAGTAGCATGGGTATATTCGTAGCAATAGCCAACAATACATCGTATGGGTCAAAATTATCAAAATTATTCTTTTATGGCAAAAATCATTAGGATATTACGCTATTTTACGCAAGTGGAAATAAGGCAGTGATGCGTGTGAAGGAAGAGGTCGGGCATCGGGAATTCGTAAATGTGTGTGAATCATGAGGGAGTGAGGTAGAATGGTGGCATATGCACTTAAAAGGACAGTTCACTTAAAAAAAAGAGAGAATTTGTGTGTTTTTGTTTTTTTTTTGGACCCCATTGATTTTCATTGTATTGACTAAAAAATTAGTCTTCAAAGAAAGTAATATGTGACTGTGGACCAGAAGACCAGACGTAAGTAGCGTGGGTATATTCGTCGCAATAGCCAACAATAAATTGTATTAATTTTTTTTTTATGTCAAAAATCATAATTAAGATATTAAGTAAAGATCATGTTCCATGAAAATATTTGGTAAATTTTCTACCATAAGTATATCAAAACTTTTTTCAAAACTTTCAAAAGTTTTGATTAGTAATATGCATTGCTAAAAACTTTTTTTTCTATATATTTTGATTTTTTTGCACCTATTGATTCCAGATTTTGGAAAGCTTATTTATTCCGCTTTCAGGTGATGTATAAATCTCATTTTTAAAAAATTGATCCTTATGACTGGTTTTGTGGTCCAGGGTCACATATAGGTTTGTAACTACAACCTGGTGGGTAAATGATGCCAGAATGTTCATTTCTGTGAGAATCGTCCCTTTAACATAAGTAAGTTAAAATACAGCGACAGACCTGCACTCTGAAATACCGCTATTTCAGAACAGAGAGAATAATATAACAGAGTAATGCATGAAAGCATCGATCATGATAAACACAAGGGCTTATTTGAGTAAGGCCACATTTTATGTGCAAAATATGCAGGGAGGAAAGAATGAGGCGAAAAGGAATATGCTGATGCCAGTTTGCAAGACACAATGGCTCTTAGGCCTTAGAAGTACAGATGAGGTTCTGTGGAGGGAAACTCTCTATACCTGAGGGACTGCAACAAAAGAGGCAGAGGGGGAAATTCAGAAAAGGGAAAAAAAAAGGAAGGGAGAACATTTTGGACACAGTGACGGTAGCAGACATTTAAATGTGAATTTACATTCAAATATGAAATATGGTGATGAGGAGGAGGACACTCAGATGTTGAGACATCCATGTGAGAGAGAAGAGAGTACTGTATTTGAACCAGGATTGCTTTTCAATCTCTTTGAATATGGATTGGCTAAAAAGCCATTCAAGATCAACACACGGGTCAGTCACAAATAAGTGACTACAATGAAGAAAATTAAAAATCGATATATTTTTATTCAAATCATCTAAAAAATTTCAAATAAATTAAACTAAACATTAAAATCTTGTATTATCTATATTATCTTTTTATTTTAAATATACTATTTAAATATAATTATATATAAAGATTCCTAACTCTCTTAAAATAATTCTGAATTTTTTCTCATATGTGACCCTGGACCACAAAACCAGCCGTAAGTAGCACAGGTATATTTGTAGCATTGTATGGGTCAAAATTATCGATTTTCCCAAAAAGTACAGGTCATGTTCCATGAAGATATTTTGTAAATTTCCTACCGTAAATATATCAAAACTTAATTCATCATTTGGACAACTTTAAAGGTGATTTTCTCAATATTTTAATTTTTTTGCACCCTCAGATTCCAGATTTTCAAATGGTTGTATTTCAGCCTTCAGATGATGTATAAATCTCAATAAAACAAAAAAATAGACCCTTATGACTTTTTTTTGTGGTTTTGTGGTCCAGGGTCACATATTAAATACATGTTTATCATAAAAGATATCTTTTTAAATCATTGTATTTACAAAGTGCATTTTTAAAAAGTATTTTTAGAACACATTCATAGATTTGGACTAACAACTACAACAAAAAAATAATAACAATAAAATAAATGTCATGTCATCGACCCACTTGTACTTTGTTTCCTTCTAAATGCCAGATTTTCTGTAAATCTGCATATGTGAAGTACTGCTGTTCTGTTCAGCTTTGCACTGTGTGAAGAGGACACTTTCTCTGTTTAAAACATAGCCAATCACTTTATTCATAAGCAACACACTGGGCACGACCATATACGGGCCGTGTCGCCTTGCCACCGCATCGATAATAATTTACATCATGATTAGGCTGGCGTACAGGACCGAGGCAATATGTTGCACATCTTCGAGAGCCGCCTTTTTAACTCCCAGCCCTGTTCGGGCGTGTAGATGTGAGGTTATAATTCCTCCGAGCCGACCGACAGCTCAAATCCAATCCCATTTTCCTGCCTGCTTACTGTCTGATGGAGATGATGCCCCCCTGAACTGATATTTTGGGGTGGGGTTTCAGGGGAGGGCCATTTGGAGCCTGTCTGTGAACTTTGTATGAACCTCTAGACCAAAAAAAAAAAAAAAAAATCATAATATGATGACAGGCCTGTTCTACCTCCCAGCAAATTTGCTGTTGGAGATGGGAGGATTGAAATAGAGTTTGGTTTGTATAATTACGTCCATCTATCTTTATATTCCACTAGCATATCACAAATTGAAAATACTAAAAATTGACTGTTCATTCTGATGGTTAATGATTGGCGTAGACACGGCGATGATTTATTGGTTACTTACTGATGTGACACATTTGCATCTTATTAGATGGAGATTACTAGGAGGCCCTTTCAGATTGCAGGACGCGGCCCTTCACAAACCGCCTGATGGATTGATTTGATTTGCAAATGTAATCAAACTAATAAGAGGGAAAAATGAGCAATAATGCCTTGTTTTTTCAACGGGCAATCACACAGGGCCGCCCCCCGCTGGCTGTGGGGCAGACACAGGGCCTGATGGGTTGCTAAGAATGCAGCGCTGGTGAGAGGCCAGAAGGTTACTGTCACACCTATTCAGCTCTCTTGCAGCCTTTATAAAGCAAATGTGTCCTTTATAAAGAGCGACACGCAAGAGGACGGATAAACACAGGCATAATACGGAGCTTTGCACTCACGCTCGCATTTGTTTTCACATGACAAAGCATGATGCAAATCTGACTTCTGTCAGGTGCATTTCCAACAGGCTGAGACAGACGTGTTTACATGTGAGGTGTGGTGGAGGCTGGGTATTGTGTGTGATGGACAATCACTCCATATTCTGTGATGCTTAGTCTACTAGAAAAAAAAAAAGGGATAGAGAACATCTATATTAATTTCAAGGAGGAAATCAATGCTTAAATATGGCAAGTAATAATCACATGAAGACATTCATCATGTGTTCAAAATCAATTCCTCCTGAATTGGAAATATATACATATACATACATATATATTATACACACACACACACACTAGGGATAACATTTTTTAATCTAATTAATTACATGATGTTTCAATTAATTAATCAAATTGCAAAATAAATTTGTTAAAATACCACACAAGATTATTGAAAAAGCTATTTTTCTGTTAATTGAGAACATGTCAAGTAGACATTACAAATTGTAGCTTTAGAAAGAAATATCTTATTTGATTCAACATAAAATTTATTATGCAAATGCATTTAGGCTCCAACGGCCTAATGTAAACTATGGAACATAGAAGAAGATAATTTGAGAAAAATCTGTTCGTACAATGATAAACGAACAGGTTTTTTTGTATTTTTTGTTCGTACAATGAATGTCATTGGTAACAAAAACAACTTTGTTACCAACAGTCTTCATAATACATTTATTTTTATAATATTTGTATTATATATTCCGTATTTATTTAAATGAAATGATACTCTAAATAAGAAACTAAACCTGCCAGCAAGTGACCGTAAAAGAGTCGTTCATTCATTCGATTCGTTCAAACGACTCATTCATTCAGGAATGAAGTAAATGGCTCTCTTTATGTACGGCCTTTGAATCATTGATTCACACGATTCGTTCAAAACGCGAGTTCATTCAGAAACTAAACACTGTTGTGTTGCTCAGAGATGTGCAACAATTCTGCTATGGTGTCAAAGGTAATATATATATATATATATATATATATATATATATATATAAATATGACAAAAACAAGATATTTGCATCAATATCTTGAATTTTAGGGCATAACTGCATATATAGAGTTCTCTGTCTATTTGTCAATAGTCAACTATATGAAATACAAGATGATGTACAGGTCTGGGGGCGGGGCCAGTGCATTAACTGCATTAGAATATTTTAATTGCCTTATTTTTTAACAACTAATTAAGTTAACGCGTTACACTAACAGCCCTAACATACACACACGCACATCTTTTTTCTCATATTTTCCTCATGTTGCTCAAAACATTTTCACCATATTTACATACATTTACAGTGGAGGTGAAGACTATCAGTGGCTAAAAACACAGCAAAAGATGAAGCGAGGGATCAGCGTGCAGAAAAAGAAACACATAGTTCACATATTGACATGCACAGAAAGGACAAATTCGTGCGTAATGGGGTAAAAGTAGAGTCAGGCATCATTCAGACACCCGAGTCAATAATGTCACAGACTGTAGGCAGCACATCAGTATGAAGATGTGGAACTCATCCGGCATTCTGTGCTGTGCTTATTTTCAAAGTAGACTGTTCAAAGTACACTGACGCTGCCTTTCCCTTAAAGGGACAGTTCATTTAAAAATGAAAATTCTGTTATTAATTACTCACCCTCATGTCGTTCAAACCTAAGACTATTTTAACAGTATCCTTGGATATTCCTGGATAACAGCTGTTGGATTTCATCAAAAATATCTTTGTGTTCTGAAGATGAACAAAGGTCTTACTGGTTTGGAACGACACAAGGGTGAGTAATTAATGACAGAATTTTAATTTTTGGGTGAACTATTACTTTAACAATATGCCACAAACAAAACCTCCTGTTTTGCCTATAGTAACCAATTTACAGATTTATACCACTTCAAAATAATGAAAAACACAACTGAAGAGAGCTTATGTGATCACAACCTTTGAACTACGCTAAAACGGCAACATAAAACGCACAATCTCTTTGACACACATTTCTCCAATCCTTTGCTCTGTCTGTACAGCCTTTTTCTCTGAGTGTCAGACTTAATTTAGTGTGTCTCACTTTGCTGAATGTATCAGGAGTGAAACCCCTGCTAAAAGTGAAAATTTGATTTGCTAAAAGGAGCTTAGGGCATCTATTAATCAATATTTGCAGTGTGTCAGGCTGAGGGCGGTGACAGACAAGGCCTCATTTAGAGATTGGTTGGAGTGGGGATATCGGGTGGGGGTGGGGGTGTCTCGAATGGGTTTTCTCCTCTCATCCAGGGCAGGGAAGAGGAGGAGGGTCCCAAAACTCACATCTGGGAAAGCACTGGCAGGCACGCCAGCATCAGCGAGGAGGAATAAGCGGGCTTACTCCAGTTTACAGATAATTATGTTTACATATGATTAGCTCTTCCTCCAGTGGGTTCACGGAGCTAATGAGACAAAACTAGCAAGCACGTTCAGTCAAAAGGAGACTGGAGTGAAAAAGAGGGAGGGACTAAATTGAGAATAAAAGGCATGACTGTGTGTTTTCATGACACATCAAATCACTTTTAAATCCATAGTGTCACAGCAGAAGTTGTGACCTAGCAGTATGAATTTAATGTCATTATATAAACGATACAGCGGACCACATACTGTGGAATGATGTCAAATCAACACGTCTTTCTATTCATATTCTATTCATATATTTCTATATACACGTTTCAATGGTTGCACTCAAAAAAAGACAGAGCATGATAAATGTAGAGCAATTTATGAACAAATGACTCAGTCAATGAGTCAGTTCTTTTACACACACACACACAAAATAGGTTTAAAGGTATTAGTTTGAATCAGATTTAGGTTGTTTTGGTGGCCAAAATAAGTTGTCTTGAACTTTGCATCTGGCTGAATGTAATGAAGTAACGTTTAAAATAAAATAAAATAAAATAAAATAAAATAATAGGCCAACAATATGACTGGTGTCAAAATATCTGACTCTCAAGTCACATTTACATTCAAAATAAAATAAAATAAAATAAAATAATGAAATACATTTGGCCGATAATATGACTGGTTATCTGGCTGACTCTCATGAAGTAACATTTTCATAATAAAATAAAATAAAATAAAACTATGACAATATGACTGGTGTCAACATATCTGACTGACTCTCATGAAGTAACATAATAAAATAAAATAAATTAAAATTAAATAAACAGACAATATGACTGGTGTCAACATATCTGTCTGGCTCTCATGAAGTAACATTTTCATTAAAAATAAAATAAAATAAAATAAAATAAACAGACAATATGACTGGTGTCAACATATCTGTCTGGCTTTCATTAAGTAACATTTTCATGATAAAATAAAATAAAATAAAATAAAATAGGCCGACAATACGACTGGTGTCAACATATCTGTCTGGCTCTCATGAAGTGACATTTTCATGATAAAAAAAACAAAACAAGACAAAACAAAACAAAAAAAAATAAAATACAATAAAAAAATAAAATACAATAAAAAAATAGGGCGACAATATGACGGGTGTCAACATATCTGGCTGGCTTTCATGAAGTAACATTTTCATGATAAAATAAGATAAAATAAAATAAATAATAATAAAATAAAAATAAAACAATATGACAGATGTCAACATATCATGTGGATGCACATGAGTTCACGCATATTTATTCCAAAAGTACTATTTATTTATTATAACTTTTTACCTTTTTCCTAATTACTAATAGGTTATGCACACAACAATATGTAGTTAAAGATACACTTTTACAGTTCTTTAAATAAATTATATTTTAATTTCCATTTAAAAATATTTGAAAAGCATTAAGCCATGAAATTAAATATTTAAAATCTAAATAATAATAATAATAATATAAAATAAATGTATATATATATATATTTATATTCGGTAACATATAGTTATTATTAAAATGATTTATTTAAAATAATTCATTTAATGATTTATTGCTTTAATAATAATAAAATAAATAAATACATAAACATGCTCACATATACATGTATTTATAGAAAACACTTATATGAAATGTGCATTATTCCAGCACTGTATTACAACACCAAGAGTGATCGTAAGACCTCTATCTCCGTTGTGTTTTTCCATCCTAAAGATTAGGGGCTGGGAAAGGGCTCATGGAGAAAGCAAACCTATGCTTTAGATAAATCCCTCGCTCAGCTCCAGATTAAGACATCGCACCGGCTGCCCGACGCCTGAGACAGAGCACGAGTGAAATAAATAAAGCATAAAAACTATAAAACACGCATGTTGCATTCACGGCTGCAGCCTTGAGGCAGTTGTGCACGCTTTGCCAGGGTAACTTTAATTGCTATTGTTCGTATCCAGAACAGGCCACTAAGCCTGTACACACAGGTCAGCCAATAATGATGACACCTCAATCACGTCTGCAGATTGCACTGAGTAAGCACCTCCTGTTTTTTTTTTTTTTTCCTAACGAGGTTTCCGGGCGAATATGCTAATCCCACGGCGCGTCTGTCCGGCGAGCACGTAATCGTCTTATTATGCCCCGAGAAACCTCGCTGCGATATTTGAGTAGGAGTCGGGCTTCCGTGACTCTCTCCTTCTCCTGAACCTATTACGAATGCACTGGCCCTGACAATTGAAGGAGCGAGAGAGAGGCCTGGCCGAGGGAGAGAGGGACAGGAAGGTGTAGAGAGCGAGAGAGGAAAAAAAAAGAAAAAAAGATGGAGGTGGGGGGAGGCAGAGGAATGAAGTGGAGTGTGGCAGTACCTCGGTATCTACATAAAAGAGATTAGAGTCGACAGGGTTCCATTTTACAGCTCAATCATATTGTGTTAGCACGCGCTTATCCGCGTGCCAGTGAAAATTGAAAGGGAAATAAAGAAAGAGAGAAAGTCCCCGAGATAGGACCAAGAATGGGAGAAGCCCGAGCAATTTCAGCCTGCATAAAGGGCCTGTAATAGTGAGGGTCCTGTCATGCTAAAAAGCCAGTGCCGGTCCATGCGCCGGCCATTCTTGTAGCCCGCTCGTCAAGTCAAGTGCGACCGCCCGCCATTGTGCGCCGCTGTGTTACGATAAGGCATGTCACAACTGTATGACAGCACGTTTTCATTTATTTTTATAGCTTCTGGTCAGCGTGAGGTGACTCTAATTCTATTTACAGATTTTTTTTTCAGACTTTTTATTTACAGAGGTTTTTTGCTCCTGTCTTTTTCCACTACAAACATTTGTTCTTTCAAATCCTAAAATAAAACTACTGCCCCACTACAGATTTTTTTTTTTTTTTAACTGTTCCTCTAATTCTATTTACAGATCATTATTTTATTTTACTTTTCTTTACAGAGGTTTTTTGTTCCCCCGATTTTTCTTCAAATGTTGCTTTTCCCGCCTTTTTCTGCTACAAAAATTCTGTTTCTTCTGCCCCGCAGAGCTTAATTTTTTTTTTAAAAATAACTAAGACCTCAACACAGGACATTTTTGTGTATTTTTATTCTTCCTCTAATTCCATTTCCTTTTTTTTCCCTGATTTTTCTTCACATTTTGCTTTTCCCGCCTTTTTCTGCTACAAAAATTCAGTTTTCTCTCCCCCCCATTGCTTAAATATTTAAATAATTACAACCTCAATACAGGAAATGTTTGTGTTTTCATTTACTTCCTCCATTTATATTTACAGTTTGTTTGTTTTTTCAGATTTTTCTTCAAATTTAGCTTTTCCCGCCCTTTTTCGGGAAAATTCTGCTTCTTCCCCCCCACACAGCTTAAATGTTAAAATAATTACAGCCTCAATACAGGACATTTTTGTGTATTTTTATTCTTCCTCTAATTTTATTTGCATTTTTTGGGGGGATTTTTCTTCAAATATAGCTTTACCGCCTTTTTCTGCTACAAAAAATTTGTTTCCTCTCACCCGCACAGCTTACATGTTACAATAATTAAAGCCTCGATAGGGGACATTTTTGTGTATTTTTATTCTTCCTTTAATTCTATTTCCTCTTTTTTTCCCCCCTGATTTATCTTTACATTTTGCTTTTCCCGCCCTCTTCTACTACAAAAATTCTGTTTCCTCTCCCCTGCACAGCAATACAAGAAATTTTTGTGCATTTTTATTCAGCTTCTAATTCTATTTACTTAATAATTTACTTAATTTTTCTTCTTTAAATTTTGCTTTTCCTGCCATTTTCTGCTACAAAAATTCTGTTTCCTCTCCTTTGCAAAGCTTACATTTAAAAATAATTAAGACCTCAATACAGGACATTTTCGTGCATTTTTATTCATCTTCTAATTCTATTTACTTTTTTTTTTTTCCATTTTTTCTTCAAATTTTGCTTTTTCCACTTTTTTCTGCTACAAAAAATTTGTTTCCCCTCCCCAGCATAGCTTACATGTTAAAATAATTACAGCCTCAATACAGAACATTTTTGTGTATTTTTACTCTTCCTCTAATTCTATTTACTAATTTTTTCCAGATTTTTTTTTTAAGTGTTGCTTTTTCCACCCTTTTCTGCTACAAAAAATCAGTTTTCCTCTCCTCCGCACAGCTTAAATTTAAAAATAATTAAGACCTCAATACAGGGCATTTTTGCGCTTTTTTTATTCATCTTCTAATTTTATTTCCTTTTTTCCAGATTTTTCTTTTCTGCTACAAAAAATTTGTTTCCTCTTCCCTGTACAGCTTACAAGGTAAAATAATTACAGCCTCAAAACAAAACATTTTTATGTATTTTTATTCTTCCTCTAATTCTATTTCCTCTTTTCCCCCCGATATTTCTTAAAAATTTGTTTTCTCACCCTTTTCTGCTACAAAAATTCTGTTTCCTCTCCCCTGCACAGCTTAAATGTTAAAATAATTAAGACCTCAATATTTGTGCATTTTTTTCTCCTTCTAATTCAATTTTTTTTCCATATTTTTATATGAAATTTGCTTTTTCCAACTTTTTCTGCTACAAAAATGCTGTTACCTCTCCCCCACAGCTTAAATGTTAAATAATTACGGCTCCAATACAAGACATTTTTGTGTATTTTGTGTTCTATTTACATATTTTTTTTATTTGTTATTCCGGTCTTTTTCACTATAAACATTGACTCTTTTCTCTCTCCCTGTGCAGCTTAAATGTTAAAATAAAAGTACATCCTAAATACAGCACATTTTCATTTTTTATTCCCCTTCTAATTTTATTTACAGTTTTTTTGTTCAGATTTTTCTTCAGATTTTCCAGGTTTTTCATTTCTTCCTTTCCCACTACAAACATGAAATATAATGTAATATTTCCGCAAATAAAATTACAGCCTGAATGCGTAACATTTTCATTTGTTTTTATTCTTCTTGGCTGACGCGAGGGGACTCTAATTCCATTTACAGATAAAAGTACAGGTTTTTCATTCCGCTACAAACATTTGCTCTTTCCTCTCCTCCCGTGCAGCTTAAACGCTAAAATAAAATTACAGCCTGAATACTTTAATCTCGCAAATGAGATTCCTCACCCTAATCCACATTATGTCATTTTCTGCTTTTTTTCCACCCTCGTATTGAGTTAATATCACATTTCCAAATCCTCGCGTCTCCCATAATGCCAGGCTTACAGGAACGGGCGACGCCGGGGTTTTGTTCAGGCACCTTCTCTCGCAGCGTGTTTGTAAACCATATCGAATGTTTTCACGGCCTATACGAGCATGTAAATGATCAGAGGAGGGAGAAGGGGCGAAGCCTCGGCGCATTAAAAAAGCAATCAGAGAGGAGCGGCCGTGTCTGCGCCGCCGGCGGAGGGAGCTGCCATCGAGGCGTCTTTAACTCCATTCCGCAAAACACAGACTGCTTCATTATCCGCCAGCTCTCTGCAGCGGCAGCTCCAGTAATACTGAGTGATGTTTAAATTAGTTTACAATTTGCCTGCTCCTCGCCTAGGACAGATCGTAAGCGAAGGCGCTCAGAAATGTCAGCGGCGCTCCTAACCACCGTAACAAATTGTTGCCCGTACGCTGCACACCTAATGACTTCAAATTAGCTTCTGTGCGAGAGGCTGACAGTTTGTTACGTCTGTTAGCAACATAGACGCCGTATCATGAGCCATAAATTGGTTTGGGCTCTCGGGGAGAATGGAGGCCTTCATCAATTTGATTAAAAAAAATTACTGTACCATAGAAACCGCAGAGACAAACTAGTTGGAAAAGAGAGAAATGCGCACACGGAGCTGTTAGGGAGGTTAACAGGAGGCCGTTTACAGAGCCTGTCCGTCAAAAAATATCACTCTCTGTTTTGAGTAAGAAGAGAACTTTATGCTGTATCTCACACTTTTCTTTGGAAATTTGGAAATCGGGATACGGTGGCAATCGGAGTGCGAGGTGCAGGAGGAGATGAGAGCCGCAGGAATACCTGCTCCGGAGATGAGGGGGCTCCTTCCTCTTCAAACAGACACAGAATTGCCTGCCGAGGTCTAATCATACAATCATGTCTCTTCTGCTGAGCAATCGTTCATAGAATGTGAACTCTGACGCCAATCGAGAGACTCCTCTGTTTGCTTTCTGAGCAGACATGGCCTATGAAATGAACTAACACATATAAACACTGTGGAGAAAAAAAAAAAAACTATGAATGTGCAAATGTATACACACAGAGAGGCAGAAGTGCATACACAGCCTGAGACATAACGGATACTTCTTAGCCTGAAAAATACGACTGGAGAAATCATAAATTCTCTTGTATATGGTGTAACACACTATGTTATGAAATACTGAGGGTCCACATTTATTAATTTTTCTTTCTTGCTATACCTGCCAATGCTGAGCGAATTGTGAAATTGAATCAATATTCCAAACCACAACTTTAGATAATAAAGAAAACTTTCTTTTAACTGGTTTTACAAACATAAATTATTGAGACTGAATAATAGCCGCTACTTTACTGTAGTATATTATAAAATACCATATATATATTACATATAAATATATACTACCATTAAAATGTTTGGGAATTTAAAAAAAGTTTTATTTATTTCTTACTTTTTGAAAGAAGGCCAGTGCATTTAAGTAAAAACAGTAAATAATGTTTTTTTTTTATTTTTTATTATGAAAATTTGGATAGTTTAGACCCCAAACTATTAATATAATATAATATAATGTAATATAATGTAATATAATATAATTATTTTTATGTAATTTTTTTACATGTTAATATAGTTTATAATGTATAATATATTTATATATTTTTATAGTAATATTGCCAACTTTTTAATTAACATAGTTTAATATAGTTTTTTAGTTAATATAGTTTAGTTATTCTGACAATGAAATTTTGGATAGTTGGGATAAAAAAATTAAAAATATAATATAATATAATATAATTTATTATAATGTAATATAATATATACCACAATTCAAACGTTTGACTTTACAATAACAATAATAATAATAATAATAATAATAATGGTTTTGAAAGAAGTATCTTATGCTCACCAAGGCTAGTGCATTTATTTGAGTAAACAGTAATAACGTGAATTTTTTTTTTTTTACAGTAATATTGTCAACTTTTTTTTTTTTACATTTTAATATAGTTTATAATGTAATTTATTCTGACTTTTGGACTGAAATTTGGATAGTTTGTATGCCAAACAATATAATATAATATAATATAATACAATATTAGCATCATACAATGCTATACTACAGCATGCAGTCTGCTTTACTATACTATGTACATAAATGTGCCACATTCCAGAAGCTCCAGCGGTGTGACTTCCTGCACACAGGGAAAATCCCATTAAATCCACAGGGCAAGTCTGGGTCAATCTGGCATGGAGCAGCAGAAATAACCTCCCAATCCTGCATCTCGTGCCTGGCAGGAAATTGGCACTCTGATGAGCTTTAAGCCCATTTTATGGCTTGTGTGGCACTATTGCCCGGGGCCAGTATTAGCACAGTCATATCTACAGCACAAGGCGAACTACAACACAACTTCCCACGCAGCAAAAAGGCGTTAACATGTTTTGGTTAAAAGAGTGGATGAATAAATCTCATAAAAGAACCTGGGCATGTTCACATGCTGTGACCACTACGTCTCTTCCTCTTACTATTGTCTGATTTGAGAGCTTTCTTTCTCTTTACCTCATTTTTGCTCTCGCTCCACAGTCAGTCACCTATGTGAAGCTCTTTTCAAACACTGAGGGCTGAAGTGTGGGCAGTCACTGTCTGTGACCAGGGCCGTCTCAGATTAAATGCAAAAGAAGGGCTTTGTTAAGAAGATTACTGGAAACTCCTCATTCTGTCTTGTGGAGATGGGCAATAAGCAGCAGCAGAGAGAGAGGAGGAGGGGGACACTTGTCTCAATCATGGTCAGTCATGCCATTATCGTTCATGGCTAATGTCAGGAATCCTTTCAGCAAGGCTGCTGGTTGGCTGAAACAGCAGGAGAAAATGCCTCCCCTTCGTGCCTGCGGATATAGCGCTATACTGAGGAAGGATTTAAGCTAAAACTAAACAAATTGATCCTTGTCTGCTGTCACAGAAGGAGGAAAAATGCTGACCTAAGGAATATGTCACTGGTGGCCTGGGTGATGGCAAATGCCCTTGATTGACAAGGCACAGCTTTGTTTAGAGATCAGGAGAGTGTTTTGCACTTGCTGAAAACAGCCATTACTCAAACGCATTTTACAGGTTTTGTTCAGAATGTGCACATACAGTGAAGAATAGAAGTCTGAGACTACACAGAAATTTGAGAACTTAAAATTCATTTTAACATTTTAAGATATCTAAAAATTTTAAACTATATATATATATATATATATATATTATACATGTATTTTATGTTTCTATAAATAGGCACAGAAAATAAATAAGCTAAATAAGCAAACTGATCATTTGATTTTCTTGGACAAAAAAAACCAAGATGCTCTTAGGATCACTCTCAAATCATGCTGGATAAAATGAATGGCAAACAAATATTTAAAAAGTACTTTCATTTTCATATTTTATTTAAGCTGTAACTTCATGTGACTTGTGACTTTTTTTTTTTTTATAAATTAATATTAGCATTCTCAGACTTAACTTTTTTTTTTAATAAATGAAATTACTCTCTGAAATATGCTGGTTTAAATATGGACAAACCCAACGATTGGGTTGTTTTGACCCAGCGGCTAGGTTAAATTTGTAACCCAACCTTCTGGGTAGTTTAAACTTAACTTTTGCTTAAAATTGATATATGACCTACTTAAAATTAACCTAAAATAGGTTGTAAATTAAAAATCAGACACATAATTATTAGAGGCATCAGCAATAATAAAAAGGTGACCATTTATTAATAAGCAATTAAAAACTAATTAATTTATTGAACATTTATTAATAAATGTTAATTTCCAACCCTTTTTAGTTTCATTTTAAGCAAGACATATAGTCATTTTTAAGTAATAGTTGAGTTAAAAAAAAAAAAAAAATACCCAGAAGGCTGCGTTAAACTTTTAACCCAACCGCTGGGTCATAACAACCCAGCACTGGGTAAAATATGGACAAACCCAGAAAATGGAAAATTGTTTTGACCCAGCGGTTGTGATAAATGTTTAACCTAGCCTTTTGGGTAGTTTTAATTAACTCAACTATTGTTTAAAAATGACTATATGGCTGCTTAAAATGAACCCAAAGTAGGTTGTAAATTAAAAATCAGACACATAATTACTGCAGCAGCAATAATAAAAGGGTGAACATTTGTTAATAAGCAATTTTAAAAACTGTTTATTGTGTAACTATCATTTATTCAACTTGTTAATAAATGTTCAATGTTAATGTTAATTTCCAACCCATTTGGGTTAATTTTAAGCAAGAAATATAGTCATTTTTAAATAATAATAAAACAACCCAGAAACTCATATTTACTCATATTTCACCCAGTGCTGGGTTGTTTTTAACCCAGCATGTAAATTACATGTTCAAACTGACATTTCCATCATATATTTAATATATTTAAACCTGTATAAAATATCTACCTTGCTATTTTTCATCTAGACTGAACGTGTTACGCCCAGACCATCCATTCCACGGTTCACAGTGAGAGTTTGATGGTAGTTGTGTGTAATTTCTATCTCTGGTCATGTCCTACCTGGGATATGCTTGGCCCAGCCAATGTTGACCACCAGTTCCCTGTCTGCCAGGTCGCAGAGCGTGGTCAGGGCTTTGATGTCGCTGTCGGGCACGGTGGGGTCAGGCATGGCGTAGATCTTCTCAGGCTCCGCCACCAGCAAGTGAGACACAATCTTGTTATCTGCAAGGCAGCCAAAGGGGACTGTATTTGAACACCGAGGGGAGAACAAAGAAACAGATTGGGATTATACCAGCAAGGTCATATAGTGTTTGGTTCAGTAGCAAAGAAAGCAATCAGATAACATGAAATATTGGCAGAGTTGTTTTCTTTGGGTGGAAAGATGGTGTTTGTGGCACTGAAAACGCTGTTTTCAATGAAAAATAGAAGCTTTTGGGTTTTTTTGTTTATTGGTTAGGAGAGAGTTTGATGGTGCAAAGCAGTGGTTGTGCTTTAATTTGCACATGTAAATGTACCAAAATAGTTTACCATAGAAAATTAATCTATAATTAATCTATATTTAAAAAAAATAATAAAATAAAATAAAATCCCAGCTGAGAACCACTGCTGCTTTTATAATACAACAATTCACATCCATCTGATTCTCATTGTGAATTATGCTGTGAATTGCGCATATACAGATAAGTGTTCGGGTTATTCTGTCAATCTAATGAGAGAAAGGACACACATTTCAGATCGGATTGCGTCGGTGAGGGAGATTGGAATAGGTAATTAGCGACACCCTTACAGTTAAATGAATTCATTTGCTGTTTAATCATCTATGTCAATGCAATATGATAGACAGACAGAACCCAAATACAGCATGGCAATCTCTGTGTGTGTGTCTGTGTCATCTGCAAGGCCCAGATGAATCACTTTAAACCCAGTGCATCTGTGTTTGAGGTCCGGGGACAAAACGGATCACTAAATTAAAAAGCATTAACTTCAGAGGTGTGTGTGTGTGAGTGTGTGTGTGTGTGTGTTGGAGGAGGGGAAGAAATGGATCAATCAGCCCAGCCCTGCTACTCCAGGGAGTAGGGGAGCCTGTAAGTGCTATCTCTAGGTAAATCTTATTTAATGTTTCCCTAATTAGAATCAATGCAACCCAATTTCCAAACCCCATGCCTTTGTTATGTGCAAATAATCAATCAGGTAGGCTGGGACCATGGCTGCTTCTTACTGTTTGTGAAAACAGAGAAAGAGATAGAAAGGAATGAGAGAAAAGATACAGAGAGCTCAGAGACAGACTGATAAAAGCCTCCATTAATGGGACGCTGGACTAAAATACGAAAACCCTTTACAAAACCTAGACATTTGTCTGTATGTCAATGCAACGGTGGACGTATTCTGGATCACCGACTGATAAAAAGACATCAGCAGGGATTTAGGTTAGAAAAAAGATATTTAAATCTAAAACGGAAAGCAAATTCCCTTTAAGGCAAGTCTCAATTTGCATCCCAGGTGGCTATTTTCTATGTAGGTAATGGATAAGGCTGCCCCCTAATAGTCGACTAACATAACATTTACTTGCTTAATCGGAGAGAAAAAAATTTCACAGGAAGTGGCAAAGTCACGCAGTCCGTGATGGACAGATTGTAAACGGCTGGACTATATGGTAATACAGTACTTTGGGCAGGACATCCAAACGCTCACCTGTCATTCATCAATGTCAAAAATGGCTTATCAGCTAAAATATGTAAGTAGTAGCAACTAATGTTAACCGAAAAATGTGCACTATTCAAGTGTTTGTGTGGAGTGTGGAAGCTGAATAGTAGCGTGCTCACTGCATGACAGACGGAGGTGTCGGTGCGGTCACTTGCTCTTAAAATACTCTGTCGTTTTTTGTCATACAAATAAGGGTAAAACATTTTTCGAAGTTGTGTCTCTATGTTTATTTGTGTGCACTCACAATAACAACGAAGTATTGCGCTTTTGTAAAATAATGAACGCAAACCTTTGTGCCGTTTCAGTCCCTGACCTTGAAAAAAAACTAACTGAAACTCTGTGTATACTTGCCTTACAGACATGAAAAATATATCTATAGAGTGCGAAATGTCTACTTTCAAATGAACCAATTCAAATGGAAAAAAAAAAAAAAATCTCAGATTATGTAATCCGTATGAAACATGCACACTGATGCATCCACTACTGCGGAGATGATGAATCAGTGTCGCCAACTTCATCTCTAAAGCTTAAAACAAAGAAAGCACTAGTTTATCAGTTAATTATTAAAATGTTAATGCAGCCTCCTTACTGTTTTTCCCTGACACATTCATAACCATCACTTCTGCCGTTGTGCTGCGGCAAGCTTTATGTGTGCGCTTGAGTGCTTATTAGTCTATGTAAGCAAGTAAAGGCTCATTATTATGATTTAAATGGTTTATTAATGAACGTGCGATTAGTCGAAAAATGCTTAAAATGAACGACAACTAGTCGACCAGAAAAACCCTTTGTTGAGGCCAGCCCTAGTAGTAGTTAAAAACCTACTGAAATATTTAAAACTGACTGTCAATATTACGTTTGAATAAAATATTTCAACAATGTGCACACAAAGAATGCAATGCAAATTGTACAGTTAACTAACTGAAATTAAAAACCAGACTGGCTCTTTTAGCTGAAAAGTAGGAATGATGCCATATTGAGTGCTCTGTCTGCTTCATTTTCCAATGAGTGGTCCATCTCTTCCCCCTTATACTGTCTTCCAAAGTCCCCATCTTGCTAGCATACAATAGCAGAGAAAAAATGAAGTAATGAAAGTGGATGGGAGCTGGACATAGAGAATAAGCTTTAAAATAAGTTGCTTTGGGTGGCTGGAAATAAGCCTGAACCTGGAAGGAGGGATCAGTAGGATTAGGCGGAAGGTTATTCAGAGCGGCGTATTCCTAAAATGATTTCTACCACTGTAATAATTAAGATTATTTCCACTGCTATCATGCATAAAAGCATATTGTATTCCAGGAGAATATGCTACCATTAAGTAAAAAGGCTTTAGGGACAAATCTGTTAAGCGCTGCCGTGCTGTCTCTTTGCAGAGCAGTCTGACAGCGCGGAAGCTCCGGTATTGTGGGTTTGATGTCTTTGCCAGATTGGATTTAATCCGGATTAGGCCTCTCTCTCTCCCTCTCGCGCTCGCTCGCTCTCCCCTAACACACACACACATGCACAAACATCTTTGTCGATTGGCTCAGTCATATACTACATCTCTGTCTTTCTCGTTTTGTGTCCAATTTCCTGGTGCATTGGAAAGAAGGCAGGTCACCGTAAGGTGACATTGAGATATTAGTGAAAGATTCTGCGTTTTATCTTTTTTTCAGGGTTGACAGATGCAAAAAACACAAACTTGAAATTTTAACAAATTGCCTGACTGTTTTTTAACTCACTTTCTTTCTTCTGCAGAGCACAAAAGATGATCTTTGAAAGAATTTCTTAACATTTGTTTGTTTAAAACCAATTTGGACCCCATTGACTTTCATTGTATTGCCAAAAGACATTCTTTAAAATATCTTCTATTGAGTTTTGCAGAAGAAAGCAAGTCATAAAGGTTTGGAACAACATACAGAGGAGTAAATTTTGACAGAATTTTTATTTTTTATGAACTAAATGTTTCATTTTTACATTAAAAAATAGACATGTCGCTTTAAAAAGTATATGTATTTGTATGAGAGAAAAATTATTGAGGCTAAGAAAAAAAATGTAAAGACATTAAATTAATACAATGTTCTTACATGGCTTTTTGGGCGGCAGAGCCAGTTGTGGGTTCAAATAGGGGCTGTTTTCTGCATCTATCCGGCGTTTGTACTTCTGTCTTCCACCGCGCACGCGGTCCAGTCGAACACCTGATGAAAAAGCAGAGACAAGAAAAAACAACATTTACTTTTCACACATCATTCCAGCACGAACACAACCTCTTCAATGAAGCAGTCAGATAACCCACGCTGTCACTTTAAAAGCACTGCGAGGGGAGCGGGCCGCTGTGAGCCCGCCATAAACGGCACGGCAGCTGTCAGTGGCCATTTCAGGGATGTGGACAGGAGATGACCAGCTGCTGACAGACAGGGGCACAGTCGCTCTCTCCATGTGACATCCGGACACGCACCTGCCCATCTCCCGCTCGTGGCGTGTGCGCATCTTTTAGAGCACTCAGAGAGCCATTTGTGTTGCGCTAACACGCATTCTCAAAAGTGTTGGTGACAACAATTACAGGAGACGTTAACACTCAAAAGAGGCGTTCGAGTACTCAAGTACTCGTGTGAAGCACCTCACCGTGTCTTTAAAGGCGTCCCGTTCTCCTTCATCATTCAAAGCTCCCGTCAATATCCCCCCCCCCCAAAGAGCGGAAATAAAGTGTGATGGGTGGGTAATTTATTGAGGTGCGGCGGTTGTGAAAACATTCTGAATCCATCCATCGCGACCCGCGATTCTGATGAGTGGAGAGACTTAAAGACCTGTCCCTGCTTTTAATTAATTGACATACAAAAGAGCCTTAATTTAATTATGCAACCCTCTCCAGGGGATGGGCGGTTTCCGTGGAAACCACTTAAAGGTGGCCCAGGACCCGTTTCATGTTGCATGCTGGAGAGGAACGTAATGGACATGAAGGCCCACTGGGCCGGCCCTCGTTTCACAATTAAAACACTGGAATTCTCGTTTATCTGAATGGCGCTCAATCGCCACCTCCGCTGGGCTTTCAGGACCTGACACTCTCTGAATAATTTAACAATGAGATGCACCTTTCTCATATTGAAGAGCGCTGACTGAAATTTTGAAGTGCTGCTTATGGGTTTGACCTGATTATATTTTAACTCAAGTAAATTTATGTCAATGGTATGGAAGCCTGTTTCCACCACTGAATAAAAAAAGGTAACTGCGACCTTTTATCTCACAATTCAGACTTTTTTTTTCTCAGAATTGCGAGACATAAACAGGCAATTCTGCCTTTTTTTCAGAATTTCAGATATAATCTCACAACTGCAAGTAATAAAGTCAGAATTTTGAAATATAAAATCAGAATTGCAGGATATAAACTCGCAGCTGCGAGAAAAAGTCAGAATTGCAAGATTATATCTCACAATTCTGACTTCTGTTTCTCAGAACTGTAAGAAACAAACAGGCAATTCACATTTTTTTTTCTTAGAATTGCATGACATAAACTCACAATTCTGAAATGCTTCTAATTGGTTTTACCTGATTATATTTTAACTCAACTAAATTTATGTCAATGGTATGAAAGCCTGTTTCGCCACTGAATAAAAAATAAGAAAGGTAACTGCGACTTTTTATCTAAAAATTCTGACTTTTTTCCTCATAATTCCGACTTTTTTCCTCATAATTCTGACTTTTTTCTCTGATTTTTGAGAAATAAACAGGCAATTCTGACCTTTTTTTCAGAATTGTATGATATAAACTCACAATTGTGAGTAATAAAGTCAGAATTGTGAGATATAAAGTCAGAACTGCAGTATATAAACTCGCAATTGCAAGAAAAAAGTCAGAATTGCAATATATTTCGCAACTCTGACTTTTTTCTCTGATTTTTGAGAAATAAACAGGCAATTCTGACCTTTTTTTCAGAATTTTATGATATAAACTCACAATTGCAAGAAAAAAGTCAGAATTGCAATATATTTCACAACTCTGACTTTTTTCAGATTTGTGAGACATAAACTCACAATTGTGAGTTAAAAAGACCAGTTCTGAGGGGGAAAAAAAAATGATATAGAAAGTCAGAATTATGAGATGTGAAATTGCAATTGCAAGAAAAAAAAAGTCAGAATTGTGAGGTAAAAAGTTGCAATTACCTTTTTTGTTTTATTAAAAAAAAACTATGATTTTTCCCCAATATTTTGATCAGTAGTCAATCAAAACAGGGTTTTTCAAAATAAAACAAAATAAAATATAAACAGAAGAATGTTGTGTATAATCATATATATCTTGCCTTTATCATTTTTAATATTACTCTTCACAAGTATAGATCTGGGATGTGTACAATAAATGGAGATACAACATAACCATGACACGAACTTGAAATCACACTGTGCAGATTTTCATTCACACTTCACATTCATAACGTTCACTGACCAACTAATGTGTTATGCTCATTAAAATATTGCTGTATCCCTTTATTACTGATGTCTTTCTAAATAAGCTATTCATTCCTACTAAATAGTAACCACAGCTGTAACATTTCCTCTTATAGATGAGTGTTTCGCTATGACAGCACAACACACAGGCGTATTTTGGGACGGAGTGATAATGAGTGTTAATTAACTTTGACCCTGGCTGGTTGTTGATTATGTGACATTGTACTCCAGGACAAAAGCAGATCCGTGACCCTGTTTGCTCACATTTCCATGAAGGAACACACGTCCCACAGGCTTCGTTTTACACAAGAACGGTGGTCTTAAAACGATGTCACATTGCTAGCATAACCTCCTTGATGCCAGCACCCAAAATATGCAACAACACACCACGCTCACATGTTGACAGCCTCTCATCTTAACAAGACCAAGCCCTCACCGCCAGAAACCGGATCCCGCTCTTGCCCGGGTGCCTGGACTGCAGGGTTTATTGGGCTAATTCACTGCTACAGACACGCTTGTAATAGCATCACCTGCAGTCCGTCCGGCATCTCACATCTCGCTACCTCACGAAACCTGCATCTGCCATCCAGGTTAATGTGGATCATATAAATGCCTCTGACTGGTTGACTTTTCCTGGATCTGCAGATGACATCAAACTGTGTATGAAGTTTTGCGTCCGAGCTGCATCTTCACAGGCCTGCAATGCGCTGGAAATAGATGAGGAATTAATGCAGCACAACCCTGAAAGACGCCCTCTACGGTGGGATATTATTAGGAAAGCCTCCCTCGCTGCTGAAGGAGGATCGTTCAAGGATTTACACGCTCCAAAACAAACAACATTGGAATAAGTTACCCTTTGTTACTGATTTGCAGCCAGCTTTGTGGCTTCTCTTATATGGTTAAGATTAAGATGCGGCTACGGGATGCCGACCCGGGGGTGATCGTTACCCTCCACAAACGGCGAATGTGGCTTCACACCATCGGGATACATCTGTCTGCTGATAGACCTTCTATCGCCACATGACTGTAAAGCAAGCAGGCGCCTGGCTGCACATGGTGCGCCGCTGGGTCGGGTTTCACACAGACGCAGATACAAAGAGCTGCCGATTGTTTGTTTGACGGCGTATCTATGGGCCCGTGCGGAATGATCTTGATGAATAACATTGCTTCATGGGACGCACACCGCAAAAACCACTCTGAAGTTACACTCTCGGAACAGACCCAATACATCTTACCACACAGTTATGGGTTTCCTTCAAAAGGAGGACAAGAAGAGTTCATTTAAAGAGGAAGTTCACTCACAAATTTTAATTCTGACATCTTTTACTCATCCTCATGTCTTTTGAAATCTATATCTGACTATTTATATTTCTATAAAAGATATTTATAGCAGATTGTTTGAGCTGCTCTTTTCCATACAGTGAAAGTGAATGGTGACTACAGTTTCAGCTACAGCTTTTTCAATCAACAATGATTTCATTTAATAAAGCTATTATAAAGCTATCATAAAGCTATCATAAAGCTATCATATGCCTTAGGAAGACCTTATTAAAAGAAAAAAAGATTTTATGATGCTATATCTATATCTATATATATATATATATATATTTTTTTTTGGTGGTTGACTATCCTAGTCCCCATCCACTTTAACAGTACTGAAAAGATCAGCATGGACCTTCTTAAAAATGTTTGATTTTGGTTGCACTATAAAATAAGCTAATATAGATATGGATGGCATGAGAGTGAAACAATTATGACAGAATTTTAACTTTACTTTTGAGTACTCTGTCTCTTTAAATAATAGGTTCCTCTAAACGGCACAAAATAATGCATTTGGCCATATATTCACTTCACTTTTCTCTTTTTGACATGTTTTTCTGCTACTAACAGCTCAAAGCTCACAAATAATATCATTTATAGGTTACAGTCTCAGAGCAAAGCAAATACAATTTACCACACAGTTTATTATACATGAATGTTATGGGTTTCCTTCAAAAGGAAGACAAGAAGAGTTCATTTAAAGAGAAAGTTTACTCAAGCAAGTAATTTTCACCCTCATGTCTTTTGAAATCTGTATCTGGCTTTTTTTATTCTGTGGAGCAAAAATGGAGATATTTATAGCAGACTGTCCAAGCTGCTCTTTTCCATACAATGAAAGTGAATGGTGACTACAGCATCGAGGCATGATTTTTTCATTTAATTTTCAAAATTTAGCTCTCAGTCATTTCCTGTTAGCTATCATATGCCTTAGGAAGACTATATCAAAAGAATATAGATTTTATGATGCTTTATTTATTTTTATCGGTGGTTGACAGCCCCAGTCACTTCATTTTTCTCTTTTTTAAATGCTCCAGCAATAAACAGCTTTTCTCTGCAATAAACAGCTCAAGCTCACAAATCATATCATTTGTAAGTTACATTCTCAGAACAGACCAAATACATCTCGCCACAAAGTTTATGTAATGGTGTGAGTTTTCTTTAAAAGGAGGACAAGAGTTCATTTAAAGAGACAGTGCACTCAAATATTTTCATTCTGACATCATTTTCTCACCTTCATGTCTTTTCAAATCTGTATCTGACTTTTTTTCTTCCAAGGAACACAAGTGGAGATATTTAAAGCAGATTGTCCGTGCTGCTCTTTTCCATACAATGAAAGTGAATGGTGACTGATGCTTCAAGGCAGGATTTTTTTATTTATTTATGTATTTATTTATTATGTTCAGTCATTTCCTCACATAAAGCTATCATATGCCTTTAGGAAGACTATATTAAAAAAAATATACTGTAGCTTTTATGATGATTTATTTTTTATTTTTTGGCGGTTGATGGCCCCAGTCTCCATCCACTTTCATTGTACTGAAAAAAATCAGTGTGGACCTTCTTAAAAGTATTTTAAAAATAAAGTAATATAGATATGGATTGCATGAGAGTGAGAAAATTTTTGACAGAATTTTAACTAATTTTTGAGTGCGCTGTCACTTTAAATAATAGTTTCCTTTAAATTACACAAAATTTCTTCTGGTTATATTTCTCTTTTTTAAATGTTCTTCTGCTATAAACAGCTCAAAGCTCACAAATAATATCATTTTTAAGTTACATTCTCAGAACAGACCAAATACATCTTGCCACACAGTTTATGTGAATGTCGTGGGTTTCCTTTAAAAGGAGGACAAGAAGAGTTCATTTAAAGAGACAGTTCACTCAAAAATTAAAATTAACTTTATCTGACTTTTTTCCTTCTGTGGAACAAAAATGGAAATATTTATAGCAGATTGTCCAAGCTTCTCTTTTCCATACAATGAAAGTGAATGGTGACTACAGCATTGACGCATTATTTTTTCATTTCATTTTCAAAATTTAATTTTTAGTCACTTCCTGTTAGCTGTCATATGCCTTAGAAAGACTATATAAAATAATATAGCTTTTATGACGCTTTTTTAATTTTTTTTTGGCCCCAGTCCCCATCCGCTTTCATTGTACTGAAAAAAATCAGCATTGACCTTCTTAAATATGTTTTATTTTGTGTTGCACTATAAAAATATATAACTAATATATAGATATGGATTGCATGAGAGTGAGAACATGATGACAAAATCTGAACTTTAATTTGTGAGCGCACTGTCCCTTTAAATAATAGCTTCCATTAAATGACACAAAATAATGCATTTGGCAATATTTTTTCACTTCACTTCTTTGTTTTTTAAATGTTCCTCTGCTATAAACAGCTCAAAGCTCACAAATAATACCATTTATATGTTCTGTTCTGATTTGCTTCATACATTAGCACTAAGTAGGACATGAAATGCTGTTAAATATTTTCACAGCAAATGCCTTACATTTCATGCAGGCACACAGAACAAGAAAAAAAGAGGAAATTCATTTCACACTGTTGTAAATCCCCAGTAGATTACACGATTTTACTGTTTTAATTAAGATGACAAATAGACTAGTTGCTTCATGGTGGAATCCCTTTTCCCTTGTTTTAAATTATCCTACTATCCTCTCCGCACCTCCCCCCACCTTTTTATTAGGACCCACAGATGACCGTAAACTTCTTACAAGGCTTGTTTTGAATTTCATAGGTGGCGTGGAATCCTGCAAGGCGTCTGCAGAAATTTACGGGGAAGTGTGAGAGAAACAATCAACCTGGCAGCAACGTGCGCCACTTTAAAAAAAAGACTAATTAATCAGACGTGGCCAGAGAATTCTGATGTCTCGAACTTACATCATTATATTACACCTATTCTTGTTTAGCAGTCAATGGCATGCGTGCAGACACACTAAAGAGGCGAGGAGACTGTTGTTTCGGCCAAGGCTGATGGGGCACTGGAGAGTAAATACGGCAGCCAAATTTCTCGCAGCTGACACGCGTAAACACTACACCGCTTCCACTCAACAAAGGCTTAAGTGTTCACAGGAACGGCAAACGTGTGCTGATGGTTCAGTTTCTTTTTACAGGTGCTATGCATCACAGGAGTATAGCGTTCTCTCTGACGAATATATATAGGATCAAGCACTTAACCGGCTAACTCTGCCTACTAGAATAGATCTTCAATCAACAGGATGTCTAAAAGGAAAATGAGACACTGAACAAACTAAACATGAGGAGGGAATGCTGATGGTGATTTGTTTACTACTGCATTGTAGTGTAGTACAATCACTCAACCTACTACTTTCGTATTATTATTTTTGCATATACAGTTTACATACACCTTGCAGAATCTGCAAAATGTTAATTATTTACCAAAATAAGAGGGATCAAACAAAATGCATGTTATTTTTATTTAGTACTGACCTGAATAAGATATTTCACATTAAAGATGTATACATTTAGTCCACAAGAGAAAATAATAGTTGAATTCATAAAAATTAACCCGTTCAAAATTTTACACCCCCTTGATTCTCAATACTGTGTTGTTACCTGAATGATCCACATTTGTATTTTTTTTGTTTAGTGATAATTGTTCATGAGTCCCTTGTTTGCTCTGAACAGTTAAACTGCCTGCTGTTCTTCAAAAAAATCCTTCAGGCCCCACAATTTTTTTGGTTTTTCAGCATTTTGGTGTATTTGAACCCTTTCCAACAATGACTGTATGATTTTGAGATCCATCTTTTCACACTTAGGACAACTGAGGGACTCATTTGCAACTATTACAGAAGGTTCAAACGCTCACTGATGCTCAAGAGGGAAAAACGACCCATTAACAGCCAGGGGGTGAAAACTTTTGAACAGAATGAAGATGTGTACATTTTTCTTATTTAGCCTAAATATAATTTTTTTTTTCATTTAGTACTTCCCTTCAGAAGCTACAGAAGATACTTAAATGTTTCCCAGATGACAAAATAAGTAAAATTTACACTGATCTTAAAATTCAAAAAAGTTTTCTCCCTGAATTTTTATAAAATATATTTTATAAATATTTCTTACTTGCCATGAATCTTTTATTATAATTATTATTAATATTTTTTAGTTTTTAGCATAGTGTTTTTTTTTTATTATTATTATGCCAAACAGTGTGGATCAAGTTAGTTGACATTGATCAGTCAATTAATTATCAAATAAATAAGTCAATCAGTTCTGGCTACTTAATACAACGAATATTGCACATATGTGTTTACAAGCAAAGAAAAAATAAGGATAAAAGAAAAACTTCTGAAGATAAATTTTACTTGATCTGTAGGTTGCAACAGATGTCTAAAACTATAGCTAAATAAATTTAGTCTATCATTCTTACAACATAATTTACACCATCTACTAAGTCTGAGGGACCGTCTACTAGTAACTGAACACTATTTACTTGCCAAAGACAATTTGTACTCATATTTGGCTCTCGATGGATGTTAATTTTGGACCCTAGTGCTCCTCCTCTAAGAAAGCACATTTAACAGTCATTAGGCGCTGACAGAAATGAATACAGGGTAAAAGTACCAGTCTACTAAGCTGCCAAACTCCATTAAATGTTCACCTTAACTCTTTCACTCTCGTAATGTAGATATTCTAGACGCAAAGCCTAAGAACATCACACCCCACCTTCATTCACACATTTTTGCTTGTTCACTTCAGCTAAATCCAAGGGTGGCCAAGATGTTTTTGTCAACGTGTCAGCTTTCCTATTTCACCGAGGCCCACATCCTCCAGTTTATTCTATTAATGCTATGAGCTTTTATGTGGAAATAACTGTGACCCATGGCAAAGGGCAAAAATAAAGTGTGTCCCAAGTGCCGAGGCCAGCCCAGCAATCGGGACACCCCATTCTGAGAAAAAAAAAGCAAATCCCAATTGCAATCGGAGTTTACACGCAAAATGCAAATAGGCCTCGGACAAATGAACATGGGCGAGCAACAGGACCGCTGGTTGCCAGATCCCCTGAGATCTACAGGAATGAATTATTAAATCTTCACCGGGACGATGCGAGAGAGAGAGCGCGGGAAGAGGAGAGAGGGGGTAGACACACACTGTCATCTGAATCTTCCTCTTAATCCAATGAGAATTTATTTTCTTTGCCGCTGTAAATGTTGATCGCTAAGCCGTGGGACAAGTGCACTCTGTGGTGCCATTCATGCATAAAATGTGGATTTCTATTTGATTTTCTGATGTTTAAGCCTGTTAAATTCCCCCCAGCTCCCCTGGCACGATCGCCTCCCCTTGAGTTCCTCCATAACGTAATTACACCGAGGAGCAAATATTGACAGCATTTGTCTTGAGCTTTGAAATGTTCAAAATCCCAAACAGAGAACCCCAAAAACAAACAAACTTAGAATAACGTCTTGGTTCTGCATTTTGATTGGCCAACTACTGAGGATAGTACTTTGAATTCTGGAATATCAGAAGCGACGCTTTGAATTTTTGACGGTGAAAGATTTCCGCTCGTGCTCGGCTTAGCCCTTGACAAGGATTGGCATCCTTTGAAAATGTGCTGACCATCGGCAAGTAAACAGACGTGACCACCTTGACAAACAAGTCAGGTTTGGTGTGAGGGAGAGCGTGTGTCGTTGTGTGCTTCGAAAAAGGGTGTTAGCAGTTTGTTTCGATTAGACAAACTCAAACCACCAGAAATCTTACGAAAGAAATGAATCTTACAAGCGCATTTCCACAGAAGCTGCTCATTTTATTTATGAAAACAACTCTTGTTGCTCCATTCTTTTGAATAGCTTAAAGATGATTTTAATAGACACAAACTGTTAAATACAGAAATAATAATGTGTGTGTTTGTTTATCAGTGTTGGGAAGGTTGTTTTGGAAATGTAAAAGGTTAGAGGTTACAAGCTACCCTAAGTAGTGTAACTATTTTAATTATTAAAGTAATGTAACTGATTATATTTGATTACTTTTCTAAAATTGTAATGAATGTTTTCAACTATTGTTCATTTTCAAACATTTAAAACAGGCAGGGTTAATCTTACAGTAGAACTTAACACTGATTACTGTCAGACACTTGAATTAAGATTATAATAATTTAATTTTAAAGAATTGTCAGCTCAAAAGCAGACTTTAGCACCTCGTTTTACTTTGAGATCATTTTGAGGCTAAACACAGATTTAAAATCATAACAAGAAAAAGTGAATATTAATACAAGAAGTATTCAGTTGTAACCTCCTTTGCATTAACATTTTCATAAGTAACTGTAATATAATTACACATTTTTGTTACACTGTAACAGATTAGTTACATTTATTTAGTAATTAAATTATGTAACGCTGTTACATGTAACTAGTTACTCCCCAAAACTGGTGTTTATAAATGCTATACACTTTAAGTCCGAAGTTTTTTTTTTTTTTTTTAAGGAAGTCTCTTCTGCTTATCAAGTCTGCATTTATTTTATTCAAAGTACGGCAAAACAGTATCATTTTGAAATATTTTTACTATTTAAAATAACTGTTTTCTATCTGAATATAGTTTAAATTGTAATTTATTCCTATGATTTCAAAGCTGAATTTTTAGCATCATCACTCCAGTCACATGATCCTTCAGAAATCACTGCTAAAAAAACAAACATTATTATTATGTTGAATCAGCTGAGTAGACTTTTTTCAG
Source organism: Labeo catla (assembly GCA_012976165.1). NCBI lineage: Eukaryota > Metazoa > Chordata > Actinopteri > Cypriniformes > Cyprinidae > Labeo > Labeo catla. The sequence continues at coordinate 65,436 of VONZ01001222.1, forward strand.
GTTTCTTTCATGAATATAAAGTTCAGACGAACAGCATTTATCTGAAATAGAAATCTTTTGTAACATTATAAATGCCTTTATCATAATTATTGATCAATTTAAAGCATCCTTGCTGAATGAAAGTATTCATTTCTATAATTACTCGCCCCTCTCTCCAAATAAAATAAAATAAAAATTATCCAAGCTTTTGAAAAATGTGTATAATTATGTGTATGATTATTTAATTTGTATCATTAAATATGTGTATAATGTTTATTTCAGATAAATGTTGATCTTTAGTTCTTTCTAATTAATCAAAGATCCCTGAAAAAAAGTAATCAACTGTTTTAAATATTGATGATAATAATAATAAATGTTTTTTGAACAGCAAATCAGCATATTAGAATGATTTCTGAAGGATCATGTGACACTAAAAACTGGAGTAATGATGCTGAAAATATAGCTTTGATCACAGGAATAAATCACATTTTAATAGAAACAGAAAACAGTTATTTTAAATAGTAAAAATATTTCAAATCATTACTGTTTTTGCTGTACTTTGGATCAAATAAATGCAGGCTTGGTGAGCAGAAGAGACTTCTTTAAAAATTTAAAATCTTACTGTTCAAAAACTTTTGACTGGTAGTGCATATAATTATACATATTAATATATTGCACCAAAAAGATTAAAATCTACCTACAATCAAAGTTTACCAATATACTTGCTCCTTAAAAAGTTTATTAACTGTAACAAATAAACGTATTTTTTCCTGAATTATGATTATAATATAACCACTCATGATTAGTTCCAATTGCCTTTTATTGTTTATGGTCATAATATTTTTACACAAAATCATATTTTTATATAATATGATTTAAATGAGGATTTTTCAATTTTAAAATGAAAATCCCCAAGTGTGGACTATCTTGTTTTAAACACAGTTTAATAAAATTTGATAAAAAATACACATCTAAATGCCCACCAATTGCCGCATCTCTCTCTCTTGTTCATTTTGGGCCAATATTCGATCCTATAGTACCTGAAAGAGACCCTCCTCCATCACCGCCCACCCCTCTGCACACACCTCTCACTTAATAAAGAGCTATCCGAACAAGCTCATTTATTTTCCAGAAAATTAACTCACTTTCAGTCCTGATTAATGATTTTAATCTAAATGAATCAAATTAAAAATTGAAAATTATATTTCCAAAGCCCACAAAAAGGGGGGAAAAAGACAAGGAGAAAAGACCATTCCTACTTAACAAATGAGCCTTCAAATATTAAAAGAGGAGCAGGAGTGGGTGATCCTAATGAAATGTGTCCGGTGCTTGGCTGCCTCTCCCTACACACAGCCACATCCAGAGCTGGAGAAAGAGGAGATGCACGGAGAAAATAAAGAGATGGGAGAGGGGGAGCCCCGCTCATTGTTCGCAGAAAATCCGGAGAGAATTACCGAGCTATCTACTTACTTTAATTATCGTGTCATGCCCTGTACATTCTCAACACTACTTAAAACCAGAACGAGATAGAAGTCATGTGACCACGGTGGGCCGTATGCTAGTGAGTGGGCATTGACTGATGCGGACGAATTTAGTGCGATATTTCAGCACAGAAATTCGAGTCGTGGCTGGCTGCGTCTCTTTCTGGGCTTTGTTGCTCACCTGCCAAATGCTTGGCTGACTTAATAGACAAAGTGATGAACGGCGATCATTTTGGGGCGGAGGAATATTGCTGACTGCCGATATTGGAATCGCTTCTGATTGGATCACCATCGGATTTCCCACTTCAAACGGAGGGGGGAATCGGCGTCTAGGTCAAATTGACATGTTTGTGCTTGCTTTGCGAGGGGAAAAACACAACTGGAGCGTTTGTGAGTGGAACGGTGTCACTTGTGTAAAGCTGTTATTGGTTATCGAGTCATGGCTGTTCAGAGGCGAGCACAATTTTATTATGACCCATCTTTCATCCAGGATCCCCAGTATAAAGGACACTGAAATTTTAGGGGGGTGGTGAGCGCTGATGGAATGTCATCCAAATGATTGAAATGTTGAAATTCATAATTGGAAACACAGTGCTATCTCATGGCCCTCTCCCTCCACGCACACGCACAGACAGACACGTACGGCGGGCTCCTTCACAGCAGCGGAGGCATGTGTGAGGTTGGGCACGGCAGTGGTTTTTATGGTAATTGAGGCAGTTATATGAGGTGGATGTGGACAGCGCCTTTCTTCTGCCGAGACTTAAAGAGAAATAAGCGTGTGTTATCTTCCTGCCGGCAGAGCCGCCCTATTGTTGATTCAATAATACAAGACGGTTCTTATCAGGGCTCGGGGTGACTGATTGGCAGGCCGATATGTTTAGACAATGTGCCGTGTTCAAACTGAATTTACCCAGGCCTCCGGTCTGCCCAGGAGCAAGCAGAGCAGAGCGCATTAACACCACACAATGGACTGAGACTCTTTCAACATCTCTACATGCCCCCCTTGGCCCATGTCTTTTTCTGGATTAAAACCCATGACGTCTACAACCATGTATGATGTTGTTTTAATAATAATAACAATAATAATAATAATAATAATAAAAAGTAGAATTATTATTGTTATTATATCAAATTGAATGAAAGCAAAAAAAATCAATGCGAATGAATACATATAAACATATAAATATAATAATAATATCAATAATCAATAACTTTAAATAAAATAATTGCTTAAAAATATACATATAAAAATACAAATAATAATAAAAATATAAAAAATAACAATAATAAACATTAATAATAACAAGTAACAAAAATATACTTATAATAATAGTATTAAAAACATTTTTAAAAAAATGGGGAAAAGTCCTAATATCAACTGCTTCTACTATCAGACTGACAATAATAAAATATAAAGGTATTTCAAAATAAATAAATAAACAAACATTGTTATTATTGTTATTATTTTATATACAAAAAAGTAAAAAAAAAAAAATATGTGAATGAATACACCGCAATAATAATAATAATAATAATAATAATAAATAACATTAAATAAATAATCAAATAATTTCCTAAAAGTATTCAAACTGTATTCAAAAAAGTATTCAAACTAAACCTTCAAGTAAACCATTTTATTTGGTAAATTAGGCACTGATATCGTCTGTTTAATAATAATAACAATAATAATAATAAATAGAATTATTATTATTATAAAAAATTGAATGAAAGCAAAAAAAAAAATCTATGTACATAATACATATACACAATAATATTAATAATCAATAACATTAAATAAATACTAAAATAATTGCCTAAAAATGACTGATAATAACAGAATATAATGGTATTTAAAAATTAATAAATAAATAATAAGAATTATTATTATTATTATTATTATTATTATTATTATTATTGTTATTATTATATAAAATTGAATGAAAGCAAAAAATCTACATAAATGAATACACATAAATAATAATAATAATAATAACAATAACAACAACAACAATAATAATAATCAACAACATTAAATAATTAAATAATTACTTGAAAAGTATTCAAACAGTATTAAAAAAGTATTCAAACTAAACCTCTAAGTAAACTTTCAATTGGTTGATTAACCGTTGATATAATCTATTAATAATAATAATAAAAATAATCTATTGTTATCAGTTTGACAGTATAAACAGTCAATTTTAGGACCTTTTCCCATTTAAATATTAATACTATTTATATAACGTAGATTTTTGTTATTTATTATTCTTATTATTATTATTCAATAACATTAAATAAATAATCAAATTATTGCTATTCAAACTCAATAATTGGATAATTAAGCCCTGATATCATCTGTTTCTTCTATATCTGTCCAATAATTATAATATTAATAATAATTATAATGATGATAATAATAATAATAATAATAAATATGTGAAAAAACCAGAACAATTATGCGAATGGAGGCACAAATAAATAAACAAACAAACAAACAAACAAACAAAGATGCACAAGGCACCGCAAGGAGAAATGTAGCTTTAGTTACGCTTTTCAACAAAGAGCTAAATAAATTAAAACAGTGGTGGAAAAAAAAACAAAGAACACAAAAAACAATCACAGGCATTGCTATTCCAATGCAATGCAGTTCTCTGAGGACAACCAAGTTAGCTGAAAAACTGTAGCTAATTTGCTCCATTATTTTTACCACAGTTATGCAAGAAAATCATAAATATGTTTAATTCAAAGAGGGTCTGAATCATAAAGTACGTCTGTGAAATACAAATTTACCAGGAGAACTAGTTCCATCTGGACAGGGCTTTGGAGAAAACTGCATCAATTCAAAATCAAGGAGCATAATTGTGTTTACATTTGGGGTTTCTATTTAATCCAAAGAGACACCCAATGGTGGGCAAAAGCCAAGGCAGAATGAGGTGTTAACAACACACGGGTGTGTAGGGGTGAGATATCGGCCAGGAGAGGTGGTGGCCAGCATTGGCGGATCAAAAGGAGCGATTTTTGCCTTCATCTGGCCTGATGGTGGAGTAAATGAGAACAGATCAGTGCCGCGGTCTGTGGGCAGGTGGCTGTCGGCCGTCGTCCGTCTCCCAGCCATTAAATTGCTGGCAAGATGGAGAGCCTTCCTTTCCTGTAGCCACACTTACAGATCAAACAGTGACAAATGAGATGTAACTGCACTTGTAAAGCAAGGCTACAATCTGTCAAAGTACAATATAATTTGTGATCTGACGTGGCAAATGACGTTGTCTATTCCTGACGTCGCAGCTTGCTTGGATTTACCTACAAAATATCACAATTTCTTTCTTTCTTTCTCTCTTTTTTTCACCTTCTTTTATAGTTAATCAGTGATACTGATTTTTGTGATGGTTGCTAATTATTATAATGACCTATACTATTTTGCTTTTTTGTTTAAAAAAAGGCCAAAATAAGACATGATATCATGTGCTTCAATAATAATATTAATAGTAAGAAAAAAATACTTTGTATTATAAATGTTTAAAAAAATTAAATGGGGGGAAATATATATATATATATATATATATAATTATTAAAAATATTAGAGTAGAAATAATAATAAAAAACAAAAATATCATTTATATAAATAGTATTATAAATATTATAAATATTTAAATGGACAAAAAAGTCCTAAAATCATCTGCTTCTAATGTTAGACTGATAATAATAAAATATACTGGTATTTAAAAAAATAAAAAATAAATAATTAATAATAATAATAATAATAATAATAATAACAATAATAATAAACATATCATTTATATAAATTATGAATACTTAAATTATTTAAATGGGGAAAAGTCCTAAAATCACCTGTTTCTACTATCAGACCAATAATAATAGAATACAATGGTATTTTAAATAAATAAATAAATAAATAAAAAATATAAGTTATATAAATAGTATTATAAATATTAAAAATTATTAAATGGGTAAAAGTCCTGAAATTGTTTGCTTCTATTATAAGACTAATAAAAATAGAATATAATGGTATTTAAATAAATAAATAAATAAATAATGATAATAAACAATAACAAAAAATATAATTTATATAAATAGTATTATAAATATTTAAAATCATTAAATGGGGAAAAAGTCCTGAAATTGTTTGCTTCTACTATAAGACTAATAAAAATAGAATATAATGGTATTCAAAAAATAAATTCGTATTATTATTATCAATAATAGAAAAACAAAAATATGTAGTGTTATAAATATAAAAATGTCCTGAAATAAAAAAAATAAGAAGAAGAAGAAGAAAAAGAAAAAGAAATAAATATTTTTACACCAGTAAATTAAGAAAATAATAAATACATTTCAACCTATCAGCCAAACATGACAGACTGATACACAAATGGATGGACAGATGGACGGATTGAGAGATAGACTCTGTTCTAAAGCTCCATTGTCTGTATTTGTGTGCAGTAGGCTTGGTTATTACCTGAGGAAAATCAGTGCCGAGGAAAAAACTACTTAGTGAGCTGTATGACTGCATTAACAAGGCCTCTCTCTGCCTGAACAATTCCTCGCCTCTAAATGATCTAATTAAAGTCTCATCAGTCGTGTGTCTCGGGCCGAGCCCTCCGCTGCTGCATTCAGACACTTTCACACGGAACGGCGTTCCCTGCTGTGCTAGCGCTCCCCTCGGCCTCACTGATCACATGGAGGCCTTCTGATACATCATCATAACAGACAGTGGGTGTCTTCTGAGGTTGGAAGACTTGTACAGGTTTAGTTGTTGAGCAGGGCTATGTGATGGGGGAAGAGGGTAACAAAATTAACCCTTAGGGGTTGAAGAGTAATAAATATGAAAATGAGTTAACTGTTAGGACCACGAACCACTTTTCAACAAATTCCTTATACACACGCGCAATGAATTATCCAAAACAGGAGGCTGGAAAAAAAAAGGTGAAGGTGTCTCCTTCAAAAATGTGTAAACATTTATAAGCTTTCAACGTGACCGGAACAGACAGATTTTCGTGGCAGGTCATCGTCTATCAGGCGCTGTGAGATTGATACGGTATGTGTCACTATGGAAGGGCGTGAGTGCTGTAAGGCAGGGGGTGATGGTGGCCGTCTGATGGGGGGAGATTGCATTAGAGCGGAGCACGGGATGGTGCTGGGGGCTGGGCCACGCTGGTTAATATGGGGCAGTGGGGAAACTGATGGTGTTGTAGGAAAGAGGGACGGGATGCAAACGGTCCGCAGGTTGCTTCAGGTCGGTCAGTGGGAGATGAGTGGGTAATTGCCACTTCACCATGCCCAGTGTGTTCATTCAAGCCTTCAAACGACAGAACAAGCATCTGAGGCCTTTTCTGATTTTTTTTCTTCTGCAGTAGATAATTTGGACTGTGGGAATGTGAATGTAGTACATGTTGTTTATATTATCAAAACCTAAATATTACACAAAAAAATATGATAAATTATATAAACAAGACACACGACCAAAAAAAAAAAAAAGATACATTTTATGATAGTGTGTTTGTGTGTATATATTAATAAATTCTAAAAAAAAATATGTAAAACTTATATATATATATATATATATATATATATATTAGTAAAATTTATTTTTTGTTATAATTTAAATAATTTAAAAATGCACAATTAAGATTAATTTGACTATGACCATGTAAATAAAAATAATAATAATACAAAAAAATAACAAACAAGCAACAAACAATAAAATAAACACAATAAACAAGACACAGACAAAAAAACTAAAACCTAAGAAAACACTGATTTTATTTAAAATAAAAACTGATATATTTATATTATAGTGTGTTTGTGTGTGTATATAAATTATAAAAATATGTCAAATTTATATAGTTTTTATTTTTTTATTATAATTGAAAAAACACACAATTAAGATTCATTTGTGACTCTGACCATGTAAATAATAATAATAATAATAATACAGTAAATAACAACCAAAAAAAATAAATTAAACACAATAAACAAGACACAAAAAACCTAAGACAACACTGTTTTTATTTAAAATAAAACAGATATATTTATATGACAGTGTGTGTGTGTGCATAAATATATAAACTATAAAACATAAATGTAACATTTCATTGTGTATCATTTATTTTTATTATAATTTAAAAAAACACACAAGATTAATTTAGATTAATTAAGGTTAATTTGTGACCATGTAAATAATAATAATAATAATAATAATAATAATAATAATAATACAATAACATAACAGCCAAGAAAAAAAACACAATAAATTAAACACAATAAACAAGACACACACAAAAAAACTAAAACCTAAGACAACAATGATTTTATTTAAAATAAAAACAAATGATTAGTAATATTTATATTATAGTGTGTGTAGTATTGTTTTCATTATTTTCATTTTAAAATATGAATATAATTTTATTTTATTTTATTGTTTATTTTATAATATTAATTATAATAATATTATAATTTAAAAAACAATTAAGATGAATTTGCAACTATGACCATGTAAAAAAAAATATAATATAAATATTAATAATATGAATAATAAATATGACATAATACAATAACAGCCAAGAAAAAACATGATAAATTATGTAAACAACACACAAAAAAACTAAAACCTAAAAAAATTTTATTACATATATAGAATTATCTGAATCTGAATATTTAGATTTGAGAATTATTTTCATTACAAAATTTTAATATTTATTTTATATATTTTTATATTCATATATTATTTATTTAATTATAGTTTATTTTATAATACTATTGTTAAAAATATACAATTAAGATAAATGTATGACTCTGACAATGTAAATAATAATAATAATAATAATAAATTAGAACAATAAAAAATTATTAATTAGAAAAGCATGCAATGGCCTCAGACATTTACACCCAATATATGCCTTACATATTTAGGTTTTGAATGACAAAAAATTGTAAAAAAAAAATAGTGTCAACTTGCTTCTTCCACCTCATCATTCTAAAAATATTTGAAGATATTGTTCTATGCGGCGTCAAATTCACCTCATCAGCACTTACTAAAAAAATCAGTACAATTAGGCCTTGTGCCATCTAATTGGCCCAAAGCAATTTAAAGACAATGAGTAAATGAAATGCTTTGCAATCAGCTCACATTAATTTTCCATTGCATGTAGTGACTCGTCGCACATGATCACGACGTAGACATGAATACTCACAATAATGATTAGGCAAAGAAAAAAAACCTTATTGACTGCCTGTCTGTGCTATGTGTGTGTGTTTTGTGAGACATTTAGGTGAGGTAAACACAGGAACTGTAAGTGTGGTGTGGGTTTACAGCTGAGTGACGGGGGTATGACCCACTGAAATACACTCTTCTGAAGAAACTTCATCTGTCAGTCATATCAGTGCTTTAACAGCTCTGTGCCGGACAGCCTAGGGTACCGGGAGAGGATAATACTCCGTTTGCAAGCGTGTTTGTGCGTGTGCGCACAGCAGAGAGTTGTGAGGCCAGTGCTTTTCCTCATTCTAGACATGTATGTCGTGTAGTCCTTTACCACTAGGAGCTTAAAAATACAATCTTTCTTGCGTGTTGGTAGCATAATAGCTAAATATGTGGTCTGCTATCACATAATCTGCAGGTTCAGTTCTTCACTACCTGCTAAATGGCAACCACATAATAAAAGCAACATAAAAAACGTCTAACAAAACAACGAGCAGATCTGTGGGGATATCGCTGATAGATTAACACCCTGCATCAAACTAAGCAGGTCATTTCTACACTATTTTTGGATGAGAAATTAGCAGATGCGTACTGATGTGCCTGCTGGTAACAAACCTCTGGACAGAAATACATTTATAATACTTTGTTTCAATGCCTGTGACCTATTTTACAGCAAATTACACAATTGCTTTTGTACATGCTGACACTCATGCTAATTAGACTTGCGCTGTTGTGTTGTCGTGCGCTTATAACAAAACAGATGTGCCGGCAAATGTGTCATCATGAATTTGTTAAGGATTCACATTGGAAGATTTGTACCACTGGACCCGGAGCTTGAAATTAAAAGTGCGATTCGAGTTCCCAGAATGCATCAGCCTACTAAAGAGCATGTTTACCCTTAATGCTCAAGGTTTGGGGGCAATAATATTGCATCCAGACTGCTGACGCGCATTTGATCCCAAGTGCGTAAAGTGTTCGTCTTGCCGACTCTACAGTAGGAATTCAAGACTTCCCCTCACCCGTGTTCGCACTCCTGCCATTCATAGATTACTATTATCAAGCCTCTCAAAGCCAGCAGTTCCACATTGCACCAAATTTAGCCTCCCCAGCCCCCCTCAGGGCTCATACCACAACGGTCTGTCGCTCAAACCATCTTCCCTGCCTTCCACATTTACGTTCTCCTGCTCAATCGCACCAGTCCACATGGGTTGACAGCGTATGGCGATATGTATACCACATGCCTCGAGTACGTATGTGTGCGTGTGAGGTGTCAGTTCCCAATAAGTGAAGATAAACAGGAGAGGATGATGCTCTCCGCCTTGCGAGGGTAAACGAGTGCGATTGGGTCGTAGCGATGCTACTGGCCTGCTTCCTGACATAAAGAAATAAGGACGTTCTCGCCGCGCCAGCTGTGCGGGCATCAGGCCCCTGCCAAATTCCAGACCCTGCCCTGCAACCAAATCAGCCTGGCCGGCTGGAAAAGCACAGTCTGTGGGCTCAGCATGCTCTGTCTATGCAAAAAAAACCTGCCGTCTGCAGGCAGCGGCGCAGAACCGGAGACGCCAAGAGCCCAGTCCGACTTGTGCCTTCATGCACAAGTGAAGCCCAATAAGGAAATTGGTCACAAATTGTGCAGCCCAGTAAGGAAATTGGTCACAAATTACCAAAACAAAGCAGTCGGAGAGAGTCAGCACAGGCAAATCGCGGCCTGCGGCCATGGCTCACTGCACTGTACAGAGCGCTGATTGAGCCACATCATTCAAAACGACATGTTACTGTTGCATTGTTATGACAGTCGGGCAGCTGCACGATTGGTGCGGTTGCAAGAGCCCATATAGAGCCATTAAAAGGTCAGCAGGTGCTGGACAAGGCGCCCGCTCGAGCATCCCAGTGGACGCGTTCTCTGGGATTGCAGGCGGTGGGCTGCAAATGCTTGTGATGAGGGACAAGCTGAATGCTGGAAGCGGTCCAGACTCCAAGCCGGAGCCACTCAATCACAGGCTCAATCGAAGGCCCTCGCCTCGGCAGCGTCTGCCAGGCCTGTGGAAGTACACATTTACAGCACTCGCATTTCCTCTCTGATACGGTGTTACACTGCTGTTTACCAAAAAGACACCACTGGGGTTCATAGGTGATTTGGCTACTCTCTTAGGTTGCTGAGAGTGAAGAAAGAAAATTTGCATTTATTTGCATTTGAATGTACTATGGACCCAAGAAGTGTATGAACACTTAGTGAAGTTCCAAATGTAGGTTCGTGAGAAGCCTAATCATCCCAGTGACAATTCTTCCGGGATCCCTCCACCTTCCCATCTCCACCCTGAACTACTCTTCTACTTGAACTCTGGTTCAAGCCCCCGTTGAGCACATCAGGACTGGATGGGCAGGCAAACCTGCAGAATTCATACCTTAAGTGTGGCTACATTGTCCAAGTACTTCTTGTGGCCACTGTATATACATCACCTAATTTTGTGAATATCTGCTATGGACATGCCAAGCAGCTGCCTTCTGGGAAAAATCATCATTTATTAAAGTGTCAGCAAAGTGTCCCTGGTGCTCTGTATGGAAAACGAAAGAGCACAGACCTCCAGCTGTCCCTCTGCCCACAAGTGGTTGTGGCAGACTGGGAAATGCACGAGTGGAGGAGGATGGGAAGAGTCCTCCAAAGTCAGCAGCATGTAAAATCTTCCTCCGCCTGGCTGGGGTCCAAACACACAACGCTCATTCTGCCTCCAATTCAGCACAGGGACTTCTACCAATCCTCTGTGGGTTACTCGAATGCCTAAAGATGTCATTTAGTTGAAGATGGCGAGCCACCACGGAGCTTGAGAACAGAGGGATTGGAGGGGAGGGAAGAGCGGTGGCAGGGGAGAACCGGGGAAGGAGCCGAGGAGGGATTTGCGCTACTGTGCCTTCTGTTGCTGCTGGAGAGGAGGTGGAAAAGGCACAACGATGACCTTTCTGTCTCTGCACGGAAAAAAAGAGAAACCTCTCAGCAATTAAGAGGAGTTAATGCCCTAATTATGTGTGTCGTTTTAGGCAGCGCCAGAGGGGATCTCCTAAATAGTAGGAGAGGGTCGGGGGAGGGAGAGGAGGGCGAGATGAGGGGGATGGAGGGTAACTAACCCAGCTGTTTCATTCCCAGACCCAACCTGGTCTGGGTTTTCAGTTTGGGTTTTCAAGCAGGTGCGGTGGATAGGACAACCAGACAACTCCCGAATGACCCATGCAGGGTTATTTCAGGTGAAGCAACATGCTTTCAACCCTTGAAGCGCGAGCGGTGAGTACGGGAGGAAGGTGTGTGCTGTGATACACATCGCTAGCGCTATCAAGCAAGGCCTGCCAGTCAGTTATGACACTATAATGAGGCTGTCATGATATTCAAATGGCTTCGTTCTGAAGAGCGTGACTGTCTGCGGTGCACACTTTCTCCTTCACGATGAAGAGGCAGAAGTCTTCTTTTGAGTGGCATTTCATACTTAGAAGTTAGACCAAAACCGCATGTCACAAAGTAAGTTATATAATTATTTTGTATAATTAAATTACATTTGGGAAACCCAAAATGGTTCTTCCGTGGCTTTGCTCTGAAACCCACTTTAGGGTTTTGTCAGGTTGGTTTTGTACACCACAGGAATTGAGCTGAAGTGAGTGAATTAGATGGGATAAGATGGACAACAGTTTGTTCTTTAATGAGAAGATGGGTCGGACCTCGAACTAAAGGTGTAGCACAATCGCACACTGGAAGAAAAACAAACCAGCTGTGAGAAAGAGTTGCCACGCTGACATTTAAAAGCACACACAGAGGCGCTATCTAGGAATAAAGTAGGGCAAACTACAGAGAGAGAGAGAGAGACTGCATAATGATATCACCCCCCTGAGAGCTCTCTTTAAGACGCTGGCTCTCTATTTTGGGGAGGCAAGAGTGGGGGAACGTGGTGGGTGGAGGGTGGTCTCAGACGGGTCCTCTCCTCAGGCTCTAAATGAATGGCGGCGTTGCATAATCCAGCGAGCTTCGCCCGCTGACAGCACGATGATTTATGCCCCCCGTCAGAGGAAGAGAGGGGCGAGAGCGCGAAAGGCAGCCGAGGAAGGGACGGAGTGTGGGAGAATGAATGAGAGAGAGGGACAAAATGAAAGAAAGAAAGAAAGAAATAAAAAGAAGAAATGAGGAAGAAGGAAGTCAGACAGATGCACTTGACAAGACTCCTGTCAAACCAAGTAGTTCTTTCTCCGTCTCATTCACTCTCTCCATTTTTTTCCGAAGACACTTGGGACGACTTAAGTCAGACAGCTACAAGTTATCATTTCTAGCATAAAATGTATTGTTAAAGATTTTATGTTTCATATAAAAAACACTGTTTTTGCTTCAAAACCTGGATTTTACATCGAATGGTGACCCAACGTGGGACCAAAATTGCTTATCATGCAAAAAAACGTAAATTAATAATTGAATAACTTAAATTCAAATGACATGCAAACTATCCGATTTGGCACACAAATCTGCACCAAAATAAAGAGTTTAATGACCTTTGACAATAACAAGAACCAACTTTTGGGTCACAATTCACCAAGAACTACTGGTTTAGCCTTATAGAAAGACTAAAAGAAAATATTATGGGCTGTTTAGCTGATGAGGTGTTTTTTGCAGTGCTGTATCTGACCAGTGTGATCACTGGCTCTGGGATGTTCTGTGTCAGTCATGATAATGGTGACAGTGGCCGGCATGCTATATATTTCACTGAAGGGTTTTGCAGCACAGAAGCAGAAGAATTTTAAGCGGGATTTGATGCGATGAGGCAGGCTTTTGAGTTTTAAATTGCTCTCTTGCTCTGACTAAAAGCAGCACACACTCTATATGTATGAGTATGTATGTCAGTGTGTATGTGTGTGAGACAGAAAGCGAGTGAGAGAGAGACACTTTAGCCTACTCATATCTACAGGCAGGTCTGGCTATTTTGCTTCCATGGCTGCTCGTGTCCCCAGAGAGATGCGGTGGGGAGAGCCACTGCTGTCAGAATCCAAACTCCAGCCTTCGTTAGGACAGCCGCTATCTATAACACAGCACAATAATTGGGCGAGCTCTAATTGCCTTGTGCAGGAATTAGATGTTACATATTCGAAAGGTGCATCCCATCACTGCCACCCTACGTCTGCAGGTTTCTTATTTTCTCTCTTTTGCTCTTATTCGCTTTCTGACTTCAGATGAAAGCAAATAAAACACATACAGCATGTCCCATATATAGACACTCTTTATATCTGAAAGCTTTGTACAGTGATTCTATGACAGAAGACTTAAGTATCACTCCAAAAAAGCAGGAGAAAGAGGTATGAGGTACATTAAGTAGCTCTTCCTGTGGAGAAGGTCATCCATCTGTGTGTTCAGACATGAGGAACGAGTGGCTGAGAATCTAGCCTCATCATCATCATCACACGTATGCACATTCCCCCTTAGCTTGAGTACGCAAGATTTAGCGGAGTGAAGAGCATGTAGGTATTTATGAGTGTGTGTATATGCATTAGCGTTCCTAGTGTATATGTTCTTGTGAATAAGTGTGTAAGTGTGTGTGATCAGTGCTGCATGCATCAGCTCGCCTGTGAGTGTTTCTGTGAGTGTGTGAACTGCATCTCTCTAAGTGTTGTGTAATAAGCACTCTCCAGTTCTGATGTACGGCTCTCGTTCCCCTCACGCTGCGTACCGCTGGGTGCTTTAGCTCGAGCATGTTAGGGCTGATTCCCGGCTGCGGTCTCAGGCCAGTGCTCTGTCAGGCCCCGTCGCTGTCTCTCTGACTGTCTGTGGATATAATTTTACAGTTGGGTGGCTGGAGGTAGCGACGCGGCAGGCGGTTGGCCCCCAGGGTCAAACAGAGACGTAGCTGGAGGCAGCAATTTCCTTGCAGCTAGAGCGCGCATGTGCCTGCAAGGTGAGCACCTGCACACGCTTTCAGTATGACGGTGAGTGTGTGTTGTTATTGAGAGGCTTTTCTTGTGCATATGTATGAGAGGAGTGTGTGTGTACAATATGGGGTGTTAAGCTGTAGGTGAGAGTTGCGGTGTGATAGGTGGACAGATATCATGTTGGGTGGTTCGACTAGCCCTGCGGGGGTTTGGCTCTGTGTGCCGAAGGATTTCATCACTTTGGATGACTGGTGTACAGAACTGCAAGTCTGGATGCATTTGTGTGTGTGCGTGAGGGATCCTTTCTTTATCAGGATTACTTATCCCATCCCCACCTCCATGTCTCCCAGGGGTGATAGGGCTAATTTCAGACAGATCTTCCCCTTGAGCAAGCTGTTGGCTATGGGTAACATCCCATACCCCCTCCCCCAAAACCTTCCAACAACAAACAGTGCCTCTGCACGGACACTGACACGTCGGCTTAGGCCGTACCTCACCAAACCTAGCCAGCCACGGTTAACCCCTGCTGACAACTAACACACACACATAGATGGACTGATCTGGATTTAATCTGATCCCAGGCCAGTGAGTTCTGCGCTAAATCACAGAAAACAACAAAATCTGACAAAAGTGCTAACGTAACGTTCAAAAATTCAAGTAGGCCTAGTGAAAACCACCAAACAAAATGTTAACATAACCATGAAGAAAGCCATGAGGAACATCAGTTGTACAAAAAAGCTATTGAAAAAATCCATATGAATAGCCATGAAGTTTGTAACCATGCCTAAAACAAACCTGAAAAAAATGTGATAAACTAATGTTCAAAAGCTAACAAAATAAATAAACAAAATAAAGTTAGTGGAGCATTTTACACACATAAAACTGTGAGAGACCTTAGGCATGCAACAAAACCAATTCCAAGTATTTCATATGAATATCAAGGAGGTAAAATATTTGTGTTTTCATATTTGTGTTGATTGTGTCTAAAATGTTGTGTCATGTCAATTTTTGTGTGATTTTCGTCAAATTTGTTAACACGGTTAAATATATCAAAAAGCTTTTGATACATTTTGGATAGCATTGTCTGAAGATTATCTGAGCCAATTTTGGTAAAAATCGACCAAACCATCTAGGACGAGTTCGAAAAAGTAGATTTTAATATTGAAAAAATATTGACCCACAGAAATTTAAATGTTGGTTTGCATTTGACTCGGCATGAGCCAAGGAATCAAAGGAAAATTTTGCTTCTAAACCTTACGATTCAAAAGTTATTAGCAGAAATATTAGCCTATTGTTGACGCTAGAGAGTTTGAGATAGAGACTCCAAATTCGCTATGGTTAATATTGAGTCTGTCCTCTATCTGTGTGCCAAATCTCATAACTTTCCCGCAACCAGTTGTCTTGGTGCTTGGCCCCTAATATTCAAAACATTTTTAAAAATGAGTATCCATGATGTTAAACTACGTTTGTAAGTGTTGTTTGTGTCTAAAAAAAACAACAGAACCTTAAAAAAAGTGTTGTAAACCTTACACAAAAATAATGTTAGCATAATATTTTACACACAGATTGTGTTTGAATGGTCATAAGGTTAAAGCGGTTGTATGCATGTCTAAAAAAAAAAAATCAAACTAGAAATAGCTGTGTTCAGAAATCGCATCATTCAAAAGTGGGACTGTCATAAAACTGACTTACAAAAACGATGCTACATTTAAAAAAAAACTCGGCATAAACAAAGGAATCAGAAGAAAGTTTTGTTTCTAAACCTTACGATTAAAAAGTTATTAGAAGAAATATGGGTGCAAATTTGGCCTATTAGTGGCGCTAGAGAATTTGAGATATAGACTCCAAATTTACTATAGTTAATACTGAGACAAATTTCATAACTTTCCCGCAAGCAGTTGCTTCAGTGCTTGGCCCCTAATATTCAAAACATTTTTAAAAATGAGTATCCATGACCTTAAATTATGTTTGCAGGTGTTGGTTGTATCTAAAAAACAACACAACCTTAAAAAACAAGCTAGTGCAATGGTCAGATGAAGTGTTGTAAACCTTACACAAAAATAATGTTAGCATAATATTTTACACACAGATTGTATATGAATGGTCCTAAGGTCGGAGCAGTTATATGCATAAAAAAAAAAGCTAACCAGAAATAGCTGTGTTCAGAAATTGCAACAATCAAAAGTGTGACTGTCATAAAACCGACTAACAAAAACAATGCTACTTTACAAAAAAAACTTGGCATGAACCAAGGAATCAGAGGAAAATTTTGCTTCTAAACCTTACAATTCAAAAGTTAATAGCAGACACATGGGTGCAAATTTGGTCTACTGGTGGTGCTAGAGAGTTTGAGATTGAGACTCCAAATTTGCTATGGTTAATATTGAGACTGTCCTCTATTTGTGTGCCAAATTTCATAACTTTTACGCAAGCAGTTGCTTCCCCTGATATTCAAAACATTTTTAAAAATAAGTATCAATGACCTTAAATTATGTTTGTAAGTGTTGGTTGTGTCTAAAAAACAACACAACCTTAAAAAACAAGCTAGTGTACCTTACACAAAAATAATGTTAGCATAATATTTTACACACAGATTGTATATGAATAGTCATAAGGTTGAAGTGGTTGTATGCATGTTTAAAAAAAGCAAACTAAAACTAGCTGTGGGACTGTCATAAAACCGACTAATAAAAACAATGTTACACGAAAAAAAAAAACTGAAAGAACAATGAATATACATTGCTGAACTGAATTGTTTGTATGCATGTTTTTTTTCATTCTTTGTGTGTAAAGTGAACATGTTTTGGAAAAATAAGAAAATTGATGCATCAATTTTTCAAATGACCCTTATTCATATGTAGAGGGGGACCTCTGTATTAAATTCAAGCACTTTACAACAAATGGTTGTGCCATTGGGTGCCATTTTGATATATGTGTGTATGGGTGGCTAGCAGCAAGAACAAAAGGCGGCTATTTGTCTGGGTGCTCATGGGAGAAGATGCCATATCAAACATGCAACTACATCCCTCAGACCTTTCTGAAAACAGGCCTCTACTTATCAATTACCTACCTGTCAGCGACACCGGCCGTGTAGGCAAATGTCCCTGCACAGGGCAACAATAGCGTTGAATGAGATTGCCATTTACGTGTGTGCGCGTGTGTGCGAGAAAAAGACGGATAATATAAAAAAGAAACATTTCACACGGACAAAAACACGCATATGCGCAGGCAACGCAAACAAATGTGGACCTGTGGGGCATTTTCGCCTGCTGTTGCTCTCCAGCTGTGTTGTTTTGCTATAATGTGAGCTGACCACTCAGGTCCGCAGAAGGTAGGCTGGCCGCAGGGTTTGTGTGTGTGTGTCTAGTCTCGTGTCTCGATGAATAAGGCGCAGTCTACCTGATCGTGACTTAAAGCGGCATAGCGTTTGTGTCCACACACAACTGTGAGCCTATAAGGTCCTGTTCTGTGAGTGACAGAAGCATAGCCTACCTCTCATTCTCTCTCAAGTCTTCCCTCTCCCACCTATGACGGCGATTCTTTCAGAGGCAGACAAAACACTTCCTGTCCACCTGAATGAGAAGTAAGGAAACGAGCTGCCGTGCCGCATTTCTGCCGCTGAAGATATCAGAAAGGACTTTTTTCCTGTGTGAAGGTTAAAGGCTAGCTCAGGCAGCTCCTCTGTAAACTTTTAACATCAAAGGCGGGAAAGCCTGGAGAGCCAGAGCCTGTGTTTCCACAGGAGAGCGGCGGTTTGAAAATAACTGCTTGTCCGTTTGGCAGACCTCTGAGAAAATGCCTCACAGGCCGCCTCTCTAAATAATAACCAGTCTTGTTAGTTAGAACTAGGCCTGGAGGCTGAGACAAAAGATGGTGTTTGGCTGACCGTGAGTGGCCCTCGGGGCATGAGGCCAACCGGCCCTTCAGTTTCAACCTTGACTTCATTCTAGACCTGTTCTACTTTTTTCCCCTTATGGAAACCGGTGCATTTCCTAGAGTGAGAAATACAGCTGGACAGTGGATGAAATGTGCATTTTTTTATTTACCTTCTCGCATCATGCCGACGGTCAGACACTTCATGAAGCGGCAGGCTTGGCAGGACTTCCTTCTACGTTTGGTGATCTCACATTCATTGGTGGCGGGGCAGCTGTACTCAATGTTTCCTGTGGCGAGGCATGTAGAGAGAAGGAACAGAGAGTGTTTAATGACTGCCAACCACAACCTTATTTCTATAGCAATCCAGCAAGAAATAGCACACAATAAAATAGTATTTTATACACACACACACACACACACACACACACACATTTAAAGGTTTAAGGTTGGTATAATTTTTTAATGTTTTTGAAACAAACATTATTGTTAAATATTATTAGATAATAATCTCACATAATCCTTCAGAAATCATTCTAATATGCTGATTTGGTGCTAAAGAAATGTTTATGCTTACTCTTATTGCAATATTTTTGTGGAAACTGATATATTTTTTCACGATTTTAGTTCAAAACAACTGAATTTATTTTAAATTTAAATTTGTACCATTATAAATGTCTTTACTGTCACTGTTGAATTCAAATAAAATTCTTACTGACCTCAAACTTTGAATATGCATTGATGTACTTTCAACAAATAAAATACTGTAAGTGCAAACAGTTCAAAAGAAAAGACTGAAATACAGCAATCACTTCCCATCATATCTACATATGTGCGTGTGACTAAGAGTGCAAAAGGTCACGCAAAAAACGCCACTGGCTCTTCTCAGAGGTCATGTGTCACTGAGCTGTGTGAAGCTGCATAGGTAGGCAGACAGGCAGGCCAGACTTTACTAAATCTAAACAAAGACCTGCAGGTCA
Source organism: Labeo catla (assembly GCA_012976165.1). Taxonomy (NCBI): domain Eukaryota; kingdom Metazoa; phylum Chordata; class Actinopteri; order Cypriniformes; family Cyprinidae; genus Labeo; species Labeo catla. Next base: position 84,854 of record VONZ01001222.1, read on the forward strand.
CAATTCACCCCAGAATGAGCTTCCAATCACTTGGTGACCACTAACATGGCTCCTCATCCTACCAATCGCCCAAATAAACACACACAGAGAGCCATGAGTTTCCCACTGCGACTCCTGGCATAGAGTAGACTATTACAGCGTGTTCTTTAAGCATGCAATGAAAAAGCAATGATATATGCTTGTTATTGCAACAGCACATAAATAGAAGTCTGATGAGTAATCTGGCACACAATAAAAGCATTTAAATAGTTTTCTGGCTGTATTATAAGAATTAGCTGCCAGACACAGTAATTTAATATAACAAATTTAGGGTTTGGAACAGCTTATGGCAGTGCTAAAACTCAGTGTACAAAGAGAATTTGTGGTATAGAATAACCATTATACGTGCACACACACTTCTTGGGCTGAAACAGACTCTCTCACACGCGCACTCATGCAATTAACATAAGGCCCGTCTGGGACCTCCACACTGATGAAATATTTCAGAGTTAATCAGACTTTGTAAACACTGATTTGTATTGACTTCTCTTCTGTGAACTGATGTTTCCTCATTAAAAAGCAGATTAGCAGCGCGAGCAGGGGGGCTAAATGCTCAAGACTGCTAATTCAACAGGAAACAGTATTTAAAGTATGCATGTCCATTAAACTGAGCTCCAATATTCATTAGTCAGGTAATCTCCAGAATCCATTAGGGTCTTCGGATTGGGAGGAATGCATGTGGAATGGGAAGATGCGAGGAGATTCTCACGAGGGCTGAGGCCGGTTGAGTGGTCTTAACCAGCTGGGAATGTTTCGAGGGGGGAAAAATCCTTGCCAATCTAATATAGGTGCTTTCCTACCAGTAGTTGAATGCCAATGGCTTGAGTGCTGTGTCCGGGTTATCAACACAGTGGAAAGGAGGCTGTATGTGTGTGTGTGTTCACTGACAGGATAGAGTGATGTGATTTGAGTTAGGTGGCAGTCGATTAGTGCAATGTCCATTGTCTATCACTCAAGCGGCTGGCGAGAGGTTTCAAACAAGATATAAAATGTGCCTAGCGCTTCCTTTCCACTGCCTGTCTTCATACTAAACGCTACAGTTCCATCATTCATCAGTCAGAGTCAAATGCCAATGAAGCTTAATACGACAACATGACCTTGGGCTGACCTTACACTACAGCTATGAAGTAGGGAATGGATTTGGGAATGTTCTGAGGTGGCATTCTTGGTGTTCCCCTCCTGTATTTTGCCACCGCCTGGCTACGAGTGGCTCAATTGGGAGGTGATAGATGCAGGTTGTCAGGTGGCATTGGAGGAGTGCCACCGGAATGCCAGCTGCCAGTGATTTGAGTGGCCATGGCGCCCATGCCGCCGCCTGTCCCAATGCCCCCAGCCGAACCACGGTCCTGACGCCTCTACATCCCTCAACTCCCCAACCCCGCTCCTTCCTTCAAAAACCAGCCAGTCTGGAGGTCAAAAAATGTCCAGCTGGATGGGATGTTTTTGGAAATCACCTAGAGTTTTATTGGCTAATGGGATGAAACATACCGATATGTCAAATTCCCACCTTCCGAGGCTCTGGATTGCGTTCAGGCCGAGCATAATATTTGACCCATTTATTCAGCACCTACTTTGTTCCTCAGAGCTTCACTGCCACTTCTAAAAAACTAGCACCTTCTGGTATATTCAATTACCTCTAATCTATTGTTTGAAATAACTGATGAAGCTTGTTAATCTGAAGGAATAAGACAGGAAATGTTTATTTCTTTGCAGCAAATACCGTAATAAGCCAGAGCATTACCTCCCTCTGGCTTTACACGATGCAAAGCTGCTTAGGTGGCGTAAAGCCAGCGGATGTTGGATGTATGGAATTGCTTTGGGTTCCTCAAATCTTGTCCTGGAGGGCCAATGCCCTGCAGAGTTTAGCTCCAACCTTGATCAAACCCACCTAATCAAGGTCTTCAGGATCATTAGAAAATCACAGATAGGTGAGCTTGATCAGGGTTTGAGCTAAATTCAGAAGGACCGGGTTAAACTATGTCCCTTTGACCCCTTGGCCTGCCATCTGAACCTAGCTGAAGTTCTGGCTGAGAGAGGGTAAAAGCCAACCTTGAATGGTCCTCTTGAAAAAGGCCTTGCAGGCCTCACAGGAGGCGACGCCATAATGGTAGCCGGAGGCGATGTCCCCGCACACCAGACACAGGCGCTTGGGCATGGAGTTCAGCATGTACTCGCATTTAATCTGCGAGTCCTCCGTGATGGTGCTGGAGCAGTCCTCGTAACGCTTGGCTCCGGCTCCGCTGGGACCCAGAGCGCCGGTTGGGCCGTAAAGAGTGGGTGAGTCCAGACCGTTCTGGTGGCCGTTCATGGTGGAGCTGTAGCTACCGCTGGCGTCTGAGGAGCCACCGGGGCTGTGGTGATTTACGCTGTCCGTCAGTGAGGCAGGGCTGGAAGGTTCCGTCTTTATGTAGGAGGGGCAACTCGACTCAATGTGGCGGTCCTTGCTGGACATTCTGCAGAGCAGCCTACATGGACAAAAACATAATTGAACAAACACCAGTGTTAGTGAGCATAAATCTTGAAGAGTGTGGAACCCTATGAAAAAACCAGCATATGCTGGTTAGGTATGTTTTGAAGCATGGCTGCTGGTTTGAGCTGGTCCTTAGCTGGTCATGGTCTGTGCTGGTAAAGGACCAGTTTAGGACCAGATTAAACTCAAACCAGCAGCCATGCTTCAAAGAATACCTAACCAGCATATGCTGTTTATTTTTCAACAGGAAAACCAAGAAAATGAACTTACACGCTGCCTTAGATGCTCCCGTTCTGGTAAATTCATGCTAGTCTAAAATGATCGTTTCAGTAGGGGCGACTTGAAATGTGTCACTAACACCAAGCTATTGAAAAAACCAAAGAAATAGAAACATACAACCCCCAAGCCCTTAAGAGCAACTCTCCATATCGCACATGGGTCCACCTGCGCCTTCGCCTCAGAGAACAGAGGATTCAGCAGCTAAAAAAAGCCCCTGATTGTGAATTCAGAATTCTAGTTTTTTAGCATGTTAATGACTTCTCTGAGAGGAAACATAAGAGGAGAGGCACATGAGAGCCAGTGTGCCACGGTCCCTTGGGTCTCACTAAAGTGTCTGAGTGGTTGTATATCTACAAGGCTGTAAAGAGGAGAGCTAACATCGCTACTCTAGCATAGCGTGCAGCCAGTTGAGTTCTTAAGAAATGTGGCACAACCAACTCAGTCATGTCCTAACAGTTTCAAATATATAAATAATTTCTGACAAGTTATCATAATGATATATTTAGAATTTTTAGACGCACACATTTTTATGCATTTTTATTTAACAAAACTTAGTGGTGTCAGGTTGTAACTGATTATAATCAAAGATGGGTAGATTACTTAGAAATTGTAGTCTGTTACTGATTCCAAATTACATGACAAAAATTGTAGTTAGTAACATAATCCATTACATTACACATTTTAGGTAATCTGACTACTTTCAGATTACTTTTAGATTACTTTTGATCTAACTTCTTTAAAAGGGTCATTCTATAATTAGGGGTACATTTAGAATTTGACAATGTGAATAAAAAAGTCTTACTGTTTCCCAAAAACCCAAACATGACCTTACACAGCTGCTTTGAAATAATCTATATTGTATAAAGTGCTACATAAATAAAGGTGATCTGTAGAAATATGTGCATAAAATACCACCTATGTTTGCTTCTGTCCACCATGTTACTTTTACTGGGTAACACAGTTGACATTTTTAGTGTTTTGGGCCTATACTCAACATAGAAGCCTATAACTAATGAGCATATGGTATGTTTAGAAATATATTTTCATAAACAAAACATAAGTTTTATTTAAATTTTCTTGTTAAAATTTGCAGCAATAAAACTTGTTGACTCAAGTCAGTTAATCCACTCTTGACACAGGTTTGCTAGTTTAACCAATATTAGGGGAAAGAGAAAGAACATAACTTCTAGCATTTCATCCATGTGCTTCTAGAGGAAATATCATCATATTGTGCAAATTATGTGAGAATGGGACAAACCATTCCTTTTTGAGGGGGAGTTTTCTAGTGGGTAACTTAGTTGACAACGGACACAAATAAAACACGTTGTATCACAACAAACACTTATTATTTTTGAAGCGCACACCCAAATGTCTTGATAACCTAATCTAACTAAAGGCAAAACTATAACATTTATTTACATTTGAGGTCATTTTCATGCTTAAATGAAGAGTAGAATGAGCAACTTTACAAAATTGGACAACTGAATACCAGGGTTGTATGTGATACAAACATCATTTTTTAACAAAAGATATGGCTTTTTCAACATATAGTAGTGTGATTGGGAAAAAAATAATAATTGTGTACTAGAAAACTAAGCATTGGGGCTTTATATTGATTAAAATATATTAAAAATATACTTCATGGACATATGTACCAACAATTATAGAATGACCCATAACATTAATCTAAACAGGATAATCTTGTACCATATTGATATGAAAATGCAAAGAGTAAGAAAATATATTCCGTTCGATGACATGCATTAAACATTATATTATGTCAGGGTTTCCCAAACTGGGGTTCATGAAGGAACTGCAATTGGTTCAAATTAACTAAATGCTAAAAATGTTAAACAACAATCAAAACACTAAATATTTTATTTGTTTACTGCTCTTTTATTGCTATTGCGTGAATAATATTTAATCATATAATCAATAAAAACGTAGTCTGATTCTGAGTATTTTAAAATGTAATTTAATAGAATTACAAGTACTTAATTTTTGGAATCTAATTACGTAATCCAGATTTTGCCATCAATATAAATTTAAACTTGGTCTACTCAGATTCACTTTCGTTTGACAGGACAAATAAGTATCTGAAATTATTTATTGTCGAGTTACAAAGCATGAGTCAAAGCCTGTCATTTCCCCTGCACCAAAATTGTCCATCTCCACAAAAAAGTGCTAAAGGCCTTTTCTTGTGATTGTGGATCAAGAGGTGGGATCCGGTGATCAAATGCACCATGACAGATGAGTGTCTGCAGGGCGGAAGAGAGAGGGACAGTACGGAAAGCTCAGCGCCATCACTCACTTTCCAGTCAATATCAACTTGTTCTACATGACTCTAATCAGTGCGGAGGCGCAAAGCAGTTCCATCATCCTCGCCCGTGGCCAGTCACCATACACACTCGCGCACACACACATCCACGCATCGACGGACAGAAAACAAAAAAATCAGCTAGACAGACACAAACATCCAGTATCAATCCAGTAACACAAACAGACACCCACATAGTCAAAAGCAGAGACTCTTCAAAGCCAAACAAAAGAGCAGGCCGACCACCCCACCCACCGCACATCGCTCGATACCGCCAACCCATTTAGTTGAACCACCCCTCCACCCACACAGCCCTGGGAGAGAGGCCTATTAATGAGCGCTGTAATTAATAGATATCTCTGCTCTGTCTTACAGGAGGCTTCAAGGCCTGCAAGAGTGGATTAACCATTTCCCCTGTCAACAATCCAGAAGACCCTGAGCTGGCTCCTGCAGGGCGTAGTGGGGGTGGAGAGCGGCACTTCACCGCAACCGTGTCAATTAGCTGCACTTCAGTATCTACGTTTAGCAAAATGCAATCGTTCAGGGACTGTTTGTTTCTCTAAAATCCTCAAAGGTTTGGGGGGCTGTGATTTCACATAGACTGAGTGTGAGGTCACGCTCAAACGCGCTCTCTATTTTCCCTTAACTGCATTAGCGGTAAGGTGTGTAAAAAGCGAGATGATGGCGGAGGAACAAAGTCATTATAGAGACAGAAAGAAAATCACAGAGGATTTATACAGACAACACATCAGGAGCATTTTAACATGGAGATGGAGGGGGACAAATAAAAGAGGCAGTCTGGAAGACCACACAAAGGTCTTTTTAATTAAGGAAGCCCGCTTCTAAATGAGGGCTCTAAAATCCGGTCAGCTTGTAAAAGATGACTTCTTCTGAGGCCCATAAAGCAAGAGAGCAAGAGAGAGTGAGAGAGTGAATAAGACAGAGAGAGAGATCTTTAAAGAACCAGACCACCTTAATATTCAAAGGAATTTGGGAGAAACAGATCAAACAACATATCTAAAATAATAAAATAAAATAAAATAAAATAAAATAAAATAAAATAAAAGAGAAAATATTTTAGTACTATTTTAATACTCTGATTTTGCAAGAATGATTAATAATGAAGCAAATAAAATTTAAATAAATTAAAAAAAACAGCAACAACAACTAAAAATTATATTGCGGTAAGATCAGTTAAAATATTAGTAGGCCAAGAACAAATGAGAATCGGCCCAGTTAAATTTACTATATATTTAATAATAATAATAATAATATTAATAATAATAATAATAATAATAATAATAATAATAATAATAACAACAACAATAATAATAATAATAATAATAAAATGTTTCATAGTGCTAAAATTATTAACTGTGTCATTTGTTGCATCAGGGCCAATGAAAAAAAAAAAAATAAAATAAAATAAAATGTACAGTAATGGAATCTTAAGAATGGGTGAACTTATAGTTATTAAAATAAATATTATTACTATACTATTAAAATAAAATAAAATAAATAAATTAAAATAAAATAAAAAAATAAAAGAAAAAGTTGCAGTAATAGAATCTTAAGAGTGGGTAAACTTTTAGCTATTAAATTAAATATTACTATACTATTAAAATAAAATAAAATAAAATTCTAGAAATGTAACACATGAGACACTATTTTAGAACTATGAACGTATTTTAGGCATGGTAAAGATATAGCTGGCTAGCACACATGAGGATTTTGCAAGAATGATTAATAATGAAGTATATAAAATTGAAAAAAAAATAATTTAGATATAATTAATAATTGAATTAATAATAAATAAACAATAATAAATAAATAATAAAATAAACTAATTATATTGCAGTGAGAGCAGTGAAAATATTGGCAGGACAAGAACGAATAAGAACTGGACCAGGTGAAATATTTTAAAAAGATGAACTAATTTTAAATAAATTTAATTACTGGATACTGAAGTAATACTACTACTACTACTACTACTACTACTAATAAAATGTTTCGTAGTACTAAAAGTATTAACTCTGTCATTTGTTGCATCTAGGGTTGGGGAAAATAAAATAAAATAAAATAATTACAAACAAATAAAATAAAATAAAATAAAGGTGCAGCAATGTAATCTTAAGAATAGGTGAATTTATAGCTATTAATGCATTCTGGTATAAAAGCTAAAAATGTGCTGAGTCAAGGCACCTGTTTCCTTGTATTGCAGTGAGAGGCAATCGATTATGAAAAAGCTCCTATTACACTTCTACTGATGCATCACGGACACACACGCACACACTCGCACTCACAGACAGGTGTCCTGGGGTGTGCGGAGGGCCACAAAGGTATTCTAGAACATTCCAGCAATGTCGAGGATGCATGTTGTGTATTTATACACAGTGTAAAGCCGGTTAAAATCAGTGAAAACACAAGCACCGCAGACTGTTTACACTCGCAACATATTCTCTCGTTCTATTTTGGGTAACGGAGACAAACTGGTTTTTGCGGGGCGGCTGAGAAACCCGCCTCCTGTCCCGAGCGACACAGAGAGTGCGAAGTCAAAACAGCGGGTAACAAAAGAGGAAAGGGCCAGCATTGTAAGAGCCCCTCATGCTTTACAGCGCCGCTCTTAAGGCTCTCAACAGGAGACACCCTGCTCTATAACTTTGACTGAAAGTTATTAGCGTTCTCTTTCTCTCGCTCTCTTTCTCTGCTCTTTGAAATTCTATGACTCTATTAATCCAAACCTGCAATATTCACAACTCTCTATAAATTCAATTGTCAGATGGGGGATTTTTATTCTAGGCCGCACTTGAATCCAAAATTAGAGGCAGTAAAATTCACATTAGCTCTAAGAGAAATGGAATTCTAAAGCCTATATTTTAGAAGAAAAGAAAGCCCTTTCCGACAGAGAAGAGACTATTTGAGAGGTAATGATTTTATCTGTTTTCACCACTGCCTGGCGCCAAGCTTCAATCCCACAGTGTGCCATTAACAAAAGGAGTTCTTATGCTGAAAAGCAGTGGAATTTAGTTTAAGCTTATGAATGGAAATAATAATCGTCAAGTGGAAGGGTAGAAAAAAGGCAGGCGATAGTCAGGCAAAAGACACGATAAAAAAAAAGCACAAGACATAATCGGTTGTACTTTATTGTTAGAGACATCATTGTGATTCAACATTATAAATAGTGTCTGAGTTTGTAAATTTAGCATTACTTATACCAAACGCTGTCAACATGTTAACCCCCTTGGGTCTAAGGGGGTTTTGGGGCCCTGGAGAAGTTTGTAGGTTTTTTTTCAGTATCTTAGTATCTTTTTAGTATCGTAGTATCTTTTTTTCAGGTTTTTTTCAGTAGTTAAAGTCTGATTGGGATAAAATAAAAAAGAAATGTGACATCTTTTTTTAACTGCTATGAATTAAGCTGATTTAAATAAGTTAATTTAAATTTAAATAAAGACAGAATGATTTTACACAATAAAACACACATATATATATATATATATATATGGGTCAAACACAAAAAAGGGTTTAAGCATAAAAACAATAAGTGTAATACTGCATAAGTTGACGTTTTTCCAAAACAAATATTAAAGTTTTCTGTTTACTTTAATTGCATTTTTGTTTTTGTTTTTCTGAGCAAAAAATAAATATCATACATTTTTCCCTAATTTACAGAAGACACCCACTAAATTGTCATTCAGTGTAACAATCTTGTCAGGCATATTTACAACAAATATCAATTTATGACATAATAAAAGACAAATTACTTTCACCACAAATACTAATTAGTTGTAATTCTACATTTTTAAAATGTGCCACTATCCTAGGTTTAGCCCATTTGTCACTAAGAATCTTTTAAAACACAGTAAAATTGAATATGCTCACTTATCCTTTTATATATTTTAATATGTACAAGTCAAATAAGCATGTTGTCTGAATGTTTACATAAATATAGTGTTACACTGAATGACAAAGTAACCATTTTTGACGTTATTCTACAAAAAAAAGTCACTTCCGAGAGAGCAACACAAAACATCTCAGATGTGCAGTTGCTGTACAAAAGAGCAGAAGTTTTGACATGCCCCGACATCTGTGGGTTTTTTTGTTTTGTTTTGTTTTTCAGTATCTTTGTATCTTTTTAGTATCTCAGCATCTTCTTTTTAGGTTCTAGTTAAAGTCTGATTAGGATAAAATAAAAAAAAATAAATAAATGTAACATCTTTAAAAAAAAATTCAGAAATGCGGTGTTGCATTATAGCTAATATCTATTACAGAAGATTACAAACACATAAATATGCAAATAATGAAAAATAAATACAGATTACTTAAAAAATCTGATGTACAAGAAATAAAAATATATTGGTTCTAAAAAATAAAATAAAATATGAACAACTTGCCAGTAGAATAGTTGTTCAGCCCTGCTTTCTTTTGTCATTACCGAAGAAATACTCTCTCTAATCATGAACAATAATCATTGAAAGAAAGAAAGAAAAGTCACTTCCAGTCATTTCCGAGAGAGCGACACAAAACATCTCAGATGTGCAGTCGCTGTTCTGTATTCCTGATCTTATCCAGACTTCAAATATTTAAGCCGTCTATTTGATAAAAGTTAAAAATCAGAGCAAATCTGCGACCAAAGAGATTATTGTTTTCTTCTTGTTTTCCTCTAGCTGTCGACTCTCTCTTATTTTATGTGCTCAGGCAAGGTGTCACAAATCAGCAGGAAAACAATTTTGGAAAACACAGCCACTTGGCAATGACAAGGTGTCATTAGGCTGTTTGATCCAGTGCTCTGACAACTATAGAGGCAAACATATAATCATTGCATTAAGGTGCAGGCACTGAGAGTTTCTCTCTCTCTCTCTCTCTCTCTCTCTCTCTTTCTCTCTCTTCCTCTCTCTCTCTCTGCCGGAAGCAGTAAGTCTATGTGATCAGGGATAGCTTGAGGCAGCACAGTCTGCTAAATGCTGGAACAGAACTGCCCATGAGAGCTATTGACTGTTTAGATGCATATAGCAGCGGATGTGTGGGAAAAATGCTTTAGAAACATAAATATCTTTCTATTATCATATACAGTGGGATCAAAAAAAAGTTTGGGGCTTGTACATCTTTTTTTTTTTAAACCTTGATGTTTTAGAATTTTGTATAAAGAAAAAAGTTCTAAAAAAAAGAGAAATTATCAGTAATAAGAATAAGAAATGAATAAGAAGTAATATGAAATTCTAAAATAATAATATACTGGGGGGAAAAAAATAAAAACAATTGAAAAAAAAAAACATTTTCTGCTTTTCTACCCGTAATTATTCCTTTCTGTTAAATAACTGCATTTAATTTAAGAAAATAAAAATGCATTCCTAAATTAGTTTGACTCTTAGAGTGAGTTAAAAGCACATTTGCTCTAGAGAAAAGCTGTAAGATATTCAATTAAACGTTATAAAACTGAACTGCCTTTGTACTGAAGGGATACTGATTACACTTGTTCCCGCATGAGAAATACAGACATGCGAAACAGGTTGCCTTTTCCGGCTGTATGGGCAGATCAATTGTTATAACATTACTGGGTTGGAAAGTAGTAATTCACTTCATTGTCGATGGACGCCTGCAAAATAACACCTCTGATTACATGCAATCAATGTGATAATGGCAAAAACACATTTGTACAATGGAGCGAGCTGCCGTAAAAATGCCAGCGGCAGGCCAGTGGAGATGAGGAGCTAACGCTCCACTGTGTAATAAATACTACAGGAGGACCAGTAGCCCTTAGCAAAGCTCCTAATACAATATTGCAAATGCAGAGAGATAAGAAAGTACATTTAGATACCTTGTTTTAGTCTCTGTGAAAGAATATGTGTGTGTGGTGGGAAACAAATTAAAATCTTTAAATAATTTATTGGCTGTCGTTCCTTTTAAATTTCATTTATATATATATGTTATGCTCTCTCTTGTTCCTGACAACAGTACAGGGTTAAGATGTCCAAACCCGATAAGAGTCATGTTTGTGTGTGTGTGCGTGTGTGACAGTCCCTGGCAAACTCGTAGATGAAAATCTTGATGATTTAGGTCATTTTCCTGTGTGGGCAGATAAGTGTTCTGCTTTATCAGGTAAGATGTCCCTCTCAACAGCACAAACAACACATGTGAACACGCACACACACACACACACTTAAATGCATATGAATGTAAAAAGATATATACGTACGAAGTTCAGCAAAAACTGACAGTGATTCAGCTAGACTGACAATGTAAGAGGTCAAGCTAAAGTTTGAAAACAAAAACAGGGATTTGTGAAGTTTGATGTGATCATTATTTCATTATCTGACATTATTGCCGGTAGGCGGCATCTTCGGCAGTGACAGGCCCTAAAGAACGGGGCCGAGCAAATAAGCTTTGGCATTTTTCAATAAGCAATATGCCTAAAATCACTGCTTTGCCGCTGTTGGAGCGCAGCAGCCATCTATTCAACCCCAACAGGACATGAGAGCAGATAAGCGAGGATGAGCTGCAGTCTCAAAGAAATGAAATTGCACGTAAATATAATAAAAAATAACGGGAGTAAAAAAAACGGAGATTAAAAACACATTCTATTAAACAGATGGTTAAAGAGGATTTTATTCCAGGAAATATGACAAGCGTGTAAAAGAGAGAGAGCGGAGGGAGGGAGGGAGAGAAATGGTGGTTGTTTTTTGGTGAGTGAACCGGTGAAAGCCATGTCTTTAACCAGATCAGATTCTTGAAATTGGCTGTCAAGGCAGGATTGTCCTGAGTTATAGCTGTCTATCACCCCCGCTCGCATGGAGACGCGCCGAGCTGCTGTCGCCTTCCCCTGCCGCAAAGCATCTTAAATTTTCAACACCACCATCTGTTACAAAATCTAATTCACATTCCGCCCATAATCGGGTTTACCTCTGTAATACCCGTTCTGCCACTCTCTCTCTCTCTCTCTCTCTCTCTCTGCACAGAGCCCGGTCCCCAACCCCGAACCAAACACTGTCCATATCTGCAGGCACACTTTCATTAGGGTGAAAGAAGAGGCGCAAACAGTCGAATCTTTTTTCAGCATCTTTGATGCTTTGATGGCAAAGACGGTAACATCATTCTACCCTCACGGAGAGAACTACCACAGCTATGCGCTTTCTTTCATTACAGTTGTCTGCGACAGTAATAATTTACTATATATTTATTATTTTACTATAATAATTTACTATTTATAAACACACACACACACACACACACACACACACAATAATGTAAATAATAATGCCAAAAATAACACATATAAAAATAAAAACTGTATGTAATATATTAATACATATATTAATAGATATGAATGAATAAATATTAAAAATATAATAGAAGTAATGATAAATGCACTATATTTAGACTAAGTACTGCTAACATTAAGATTTAAAAATTAATAAATTGATAAAATTCAAGAACATCATAAATAATGTAATGTATCAACAGTAATATGAATCAGACTTATTTTAAATAACTAAAACTATATCTGAAACTATAATTAATCCATATTTGTTTTACTTGAAATAAACTAAAACGTTCAAATAAAATGTTCAGTGAATTAAAACATAAATAAACAAACAATTTCTCATTTTAATTTAATTTAAATGTATGAATTGAAATAACTAAAACTGAAGTATATAACAAAAAAAGGGACAAAAACACATTACTTTACTATTTGTAACACATTACAAATTACTAAAACTTTAACCAAAACTAAAATGAAAATGAAAAAAAATAAAAATAAAAATAATACAAAATATAGTACAAAATAATCAAAACTATAATAAGGTAATATAATACTAAGCTTTCACAGCTATGCTGTTTCTTTGATACTAGTTGTCTGAGACAATAATAATTATATATATTTACTATTTTACTATATTAATTTACTATACTACACATTAACACACACACAATATAATAATATTAATAAAAATACCAAAAAGAATACATGTTATAATACATTATATAATAATACACATAAAAACTATACATAATAAATTAATACACATTAATACATATATTAATAGAAATTAATTACTGTACTATAATAAACATTTAAAATACAATAGGAGCAATGCTAAATGCATTATATTTAGACTAAGTACTGAAGTACTTAGCACTAAGTACTAAGTAACATGAAAAAAATCAAGAATATTATAAATAATGTAATGTATCAACAGGAGTATGAATCAGGAATATTGTAAACAAAACTAAAACTGAATCTGAAACAAAAATTAAAACCATAAAACAATAAAATTTTACTTGAAATAAACGAAAATGTTAAAATAAAATTTTAACTGAAAAGACTTTTTTTAGCTTTTGTCAAAACAACATTTTTCCTTTAAATTTAATTCAACCTTATGTACTAAAATAACTAAAACTGAAGTATATAACAAAAACAAAAAAACAAAACAAATCAAAACTACTAAAAAATAAAAAAAGATTTTTAAAAAATTATTCAAACTATAACAGTATCTCAGTAACACTAAAATAACACTGATATGAATATTTTGTTGTCATTTTTCAAATTCAAAGATAATATTAGAAAATACCAATTTTAAAAAATGGTTGAAAAAAAAAAAATAGATGTGTATGAGACAAAAACATTTTTTTTTTTCTAGTTTATATTACCTTTATCCATTTACAAAACATAATATTTTCCACTACGACACAATTACGTTTCAATAAAATCAACATTCATCTACAGTATTTCCAACAAGTGCCCATCACATTCGGCTCTGAGACTCCTGCAAGATTTTAAGTTTTAATACCACAATATAAACCACCTCAGTCTAATAATCCTCCCAGTTATAAACCTGCGATTCAATCCAATCTCCACCCCGCACTGCACCCAAAAGCCCTTCATTTCCCATCTGCGTTTAAGGCAATCTAGTTTATTACACAACCCGCTAAATTTACAGTAACAAGCCGCTCCCTTGACAAATTAATCATTTTCCGAGTATTTGATCATATAAATAAAACAGTGCCTCTGGAGGCCGAGCAGCTAAATCAGTTGATTCCGTTTATCTGGGAAATGGCTTGCATCTGGGTAACAGCTCACCAGCAGATGGAGAGGTTTTTCCCCTGACCCCAGGACCAGGCTTCTGTCTCTCTCACTCCGAGATGAGACTTATCAGAGGTGTGTGCATGTGTGTGAGCAAGCGTTGAAGGTGGGTGTTCGGATTTATTTATCCAAGCACACCTCCATGAGCGTTCAAAATTCTCCTGGTTCCCAAAGACACCCTGCACTAGTGCATTAACACGTTTTTCCCACAAATCTGTGGTGAATCTTAGAGTGACTGAACTATAAACAGTTTGTCTATCGCACGTGTCTGCATGTACGACAGTACTGATTTGATGCCCATCACCGTACGACTGTACGCTCCCAGGCGTACATGTGCGTGTATCTATGCTTGACTAACCTCAAATCTTTGAATACAGCTGCTAGTGAAACAACATGTTTGGTGTGTATGAATGTGTTTGACATGCCTGTTAGCATTAGCATTAGCTTCAATGCACATAAAAAATGAATAAACAACAGTTCAAACTGTCCTCCAGCTCCCAACATGCTTTGTTTCAGGCCCATGGCGTGACACTGTACTGCTTGGCAGGGCCTGTCTATCGAAAGCCACAAGCACCGACTATGCCAGTAACGTGATCCTGATTGGCTTAGAGCGGAAAAGACTTCTTGCATGCGAATGGAGCCTAATTGGTTTGACCCAGACTAACCTGTCCCAAATCCAATCCATGTAATACATTTGAAGGCCCCCATCAAAGCACAGTCACCTTCTTTTAAAAGGTTTGAGTAAATCTCCAAAAAATCCTGCCCTAGGACACACAACCGAACTAAACTGCAAAAACAAGGAAGTTGAAGTCTTCAAAGCGACAAAAAAACAGTACTTTTCATACTATTTCTAATTACACCAAAGTACCGCACTAGAGATAATTCACTTGTTTACAGTGTTAACTAACATTCCATGTTTTCAGTAAAATGTTAAATAAAGAAAATCAAATGTACCATTTGAAAATAAATCAAAGAAGCGAAGGCACTTCTCTCTCTGACCCTTCCGTAACCTCTAAAGTAATAACCATAAATGACCCGAAATTACAACAGTCAAACAAAGACATTTTACAGAAGATGGCCTGAGAGAGAAAGTGAGAGAGAGAGAGAGATAGAAGGGCCTGCTGAGGACTCTTAACTGGTCACATCTGGCTGTATTTTATACGCAAATCAGCCCCCACTAAATCTAGATAAAACTCACTGACTCGTGATCGGAGCAATGATCTTCATACATCTAAATTTATATGCTAATCGGAATCCTTGAAGCATTTAACACATTCCTCTGCATCTGGAGGGGGCGACAACCGGCAACCTCTCCAACCTATACCCATAAACTCAACATAAACTTTCCCTATCTGCATCTATAGTCCATCTAAGCACATCTATCTATCTATCTATAACTATAGCGTGAGGCAGAAACACATGTACAAACCCTCCACCAACACACAAACATTGAGATATAAAACAAATGAAAATGATTTGGTTACTTTGTATTAGTCTTTCGCACATTTATAGGCCCAGGTTTACGGTGCACAATGGGTACAACATGCAGAAGTTACATTCTGCGAGTTGACGACACGCACAAACACTGGATGAACTACGCTAAGACACTGAATGAAGCAAGCATGGATATATAATAGCTGGGCAGGCAAAACACAAACAGACAATTCTGATTTTGGCTTTTGATGACACTATTTTTGGTCCTTTCCTTACCTTTGGTTATATAGAGCATGTGCATCACGCATGTGACTGGCCTCGATGTCGTATTGCTGTTGTGTTCTCCAAGCGCCGCATTTGGCGTACTTATCTTCGCTATTAACTTGGGCCTTTGATAAATTCATTCTACAACAAAAGGGGAGAGCAAGAAAAGGAATAAAAACGAGGGTCAGTGAGGAATTCTGATAAAGAACCATTGAGCCATTAACTGCTGACAGACAGTGACGCAGCTCGGCACTCTGTGAGAGAAAATATTCCTTCTTCTTTCCTGACCGGCATTCTTCAACGGATCGGCTGTAACTGTGCGTCTCCGCTGAGGTTCGGAAGAGACGGGCTCTTTTGTTAATGCCAGGCGTTAATTGAAACCGGCCTTGACGTTTTTAACGCACAGACTCATCATTCTAACAAGTCTGAGGTGTCGGCAGATAAAAGAAAGAATCGGGGAGATCAGTGAACGCCCGTGGCCCCTGTACACGCAAGGGCGGGAGAGCCCGTGGCTTTACGGGATGCTCTGAATCAGAGGGGGCAGAACGGCTTGAGAAATGTTCGCCTGACGTACGCCAGTTTATTTGCTAAACGTCGGGCATTTCAAGGACAAAGATAGACGCCCTTACTAATCAAAACTCTCAGCTGCAGGTAATCACACACACACCAACATGCAGAAAACATTCTAAGACGCCTCAGAAGAAAACAAAAGACTGATTCAGGACTGGACTGGATGTAAATAATCCTCGGCTGTGTGTTAGCACAGCAAAATCTTTATACAAACTTATGGAAATTAATCGAAGTCACAAAGCCTAAGAAAAACACCTGCACACATTAACACGTTTAAAGTTCTCATCTAAAAACAACGAACTCTCCAACAAAGATGGAACGCTCATTTTTGACGATTCCTAACTGTAGCTTTCGTACGGTAAAAGTAAAGCACTGGAGAGCAAAGGAAGTGAAGTGGTACGAGCCACAGGCAGTGCAGCTGAGTGTGTGAGTCTGCCACACTCTCTAATTAACAGAGGAGGCCCCTAATTCTCCTTCTCCGTTCCAACTCAGCAAACACGTTCAATGTCATTAGAGCCGCACAACCCCCAACTGTCCCCACACTCGGACTGATGAAACTAATCACTCAACTAATGCTGTGCTTCAGCGGCTGTCTGAGAGAACGCAGCCATGAAGATCTGTCTGTCTTCCCGTCGTTCTCAGGCTCTCATGTTCGTTTCTGTCGATCTGTCCGTGATGAAGTTTAGCTATTTCTCGGTTGCTGTCCATTTAGATTTTTTTTCGTTTCTAAAAAATCTTGTGCTTTCAGCTTAAGTGTAAGGTTAGAAATTTGATTTCACATTTGAGTTTTAGTATTACTTTTAGATAATCAATTTCTTAAATTCGACATGAAATCCATATAAAAATTAGGCAGCATTAGTGCGTTTTTAATAACATTAGTGATTGCCAAATTTTGTTGCAATAATTGCTAATTTATAAGTTAATTCTGAAGTTATACACTTCAGAGTGTGTGTTTACCTCACAAACAGTGGGCAGAACAGCATGTGCTGTGTGTGTGTGAGGCTGGTGAGCCAGTCAGAGCTTAGTGGAAAAAAGCAATGCACACACACACACGTAATGTGTTGGCTTTAGTTCTGGGCGAGTGAGCAGCGGAATCGATAAGCCCCAGCATCACACACGCCACACGGCCTGATACACTCCTGTTTCTCTCAACTCTCTTTAATGTGACTTTACACACAAACACACTACTGCACTCCCAATGCTAGCAGCATTAAATATCTGTCATTAACAACTGGGATGCTTTTTAAAGCAGTGTGCAATATTTCTTTTTTTTTTTCTTTTTCGTTTAATTCCTGTCAGGCCATGCTGTATATAACAGGACGCATCATTAGCAGCAAACGAGGATGAAAATTACATCAAAAGCCAATAAACTCCTTGACTTTAGTGGAACAATATTAAACATCTGAAAAGAAATCAGAAAGGAGGATTGCATGTAAAGAAGTACACTTAAACAGCAGTAAATACATTTTCGAAGCATATTTATATGCATTTCAAGCATATAAAATCTTTAGAAGAATGTTTAATTCAAAATAAACAACACAATACAAAACAACAACAAATAATAAAACATGTACATGCACACGGACCTATACAAACACACACATTTATCGCAGTCATTCGCTAAAACACTAAACACCAGAAAACAACAGATCGATTTCATCTGGGATGCTAAAATACGGCTGATATTTCAAGAACAGCATTTGTGACAGAGCTATGTAAATAACATGGTAATTGTGGGCTCGTAGTATGTACAGTAAAATTGTTTATTCAAATATAGGGAAACTAATTAGGGTTGGTTTGCTGGATTGTTAAGCACAGTCAAAATGTTTCCTTCAATTTGTACATTTTACAGCACATCACATTAATCATTTACTCACTTTTTTACTTGCATTTGGGGCTACATAACTGTATGAAGTAACAAAAGAAATAATAGAAAAAAGGAGAAGAAACCTACATCATTTTATAAAATAAGAAAAGAAATAAAAGAGGAGCAAAATAAAAGAAATTAAAAAAAAGAGCTATAATATAAATAATAATAAAACAACATTGTCTGATCATCCCCATAAAGCAATGAAAATAGATCAAAATTACACTAACACTGAATTACTTTTATTCAATTTAATTAACATATCTGAAACACTAATTGCCTAGTAGTTTTTAATGTTATAATAATAATAGTTTTCATTATTTAAATAAATTATTATTATTATTAAAACTAAAAACTAAAATATATTTTTAAGAAATAAAAGGTTGGCCAACAATGAAAACAAGACTAACAGCTAAAATGAAGTGTCACTTCAAATCAGTGGAAGAAACAGGCGCTTCTAGAGGAGAGAATGAATCTATAGGGATCTACCTGAGCCCATTTCACGCTACTGTCAAAACGCCTAAGTACTGCATCCATGCGGACAAGGATTAACACGCAGGACAATGAGCTGAATTAAGCCAAGTGTGTGTGTGTGTGTGTGTGTGTGTCTGTGTTGCGGCCATGCTCTGCGACTCACTCATGTGTTGCTATTCCATCTGTGAATAGTGGGGGTCTGATTGATTAGACAGGTGCCATTCTTCCTTATGCAGGAACGGCCGCCCCATGCACGGTAAATGCCATGCCTACACCTCTATGTCTTTCTTTCCCTCACTCCTTCCTGACAGCTCACACAGGCTGGTTACTCATACCCTGCTAATTACCCAGTCCTCCAACCACACACGCCTTAAACATTTACACATGCAGAGACGCATACAAACACAAAACACACAAACAGACTTGCATGTAACTTCTTAAATGCCAGTGTTATCATGTCACAGACACCACCGGTGGCGGCTTTAAACCGTGTCAGCAGGGTTTCTTGTTATTGTACGTTGACGAGCACGTGATTTAACCTTTGGGGGTTGAAGGCTGAAGAACGGGACAGGTGGAATTAAACGCGGGCCTCGCACGCAGGAGCAGCACAGGCAGCGTGGCCGGCCACGCGGCAGATGGACTGTCAGCTTTAATATGACGGAGCGCGTGCGGGCGCTCCAGCCTGGAAGCACGCGGATCTCTACGGGAATGCAGCCGCTCGCCCGCGCAACAGGGGCTGGGAGCAGACGAGAACCGAGCTATGAAGCGCAAACACACCCGTCTGACACGTCACACAGACTTGCACAGGTCTACGCTTACACGTTAAAAAATTTGTTTTGCTATCTGCAGATGCATGTGATGCAACCCTGAGTTCAAACAGTGCCATAGGCTGCAGTCAGGTACATCCGGACCCTGTCTGGAAAAATTACCGGGCATAAGCAGATTTGTTCAAAAGCCTCCCATCAGGATCGCTTTGATAATCTACAGCCGGCCAGAAATAACACTCGTTCAAATTAACTCAAAGTCAAGAAATTTCGCATTCGAGATGAAAAAGAAACAATAACTTGTGTTTGCCTAAGCGTTTCCACGGGGACACATTTAAACAGGTTTTAAAAAGTCATGTTAAGCAAACACAGCGAGATAATGTACATAAAAGTGCTGGAGAAAATGACATACACAGGCTTGATTTAGCGGCATTTGAATTTCAAATGCAGCACGTTTCTCCAAGGATTTCATCATTCTGGTTTATTTGAGGGAAAAATGGCCTGAAGGTGTGCATACAGATATTAATACATATGTTTGTGACCCTATAGATGCTCAAAGGTGTTTTACACATAACCGGGCGAAGCGCTTTAACAATAAAATTGATTTTCATCTAAATACTTTTTTTTTAAAAATCCCTTTAATGCACTAAAATAAATATATTTTATGCAAAGCATAAGATAATAGAGAAATAAAATGATTCAGGTATCCAAAAAGCGCTGAAATTTAGCAATTTCAAAGATCTAGAAAAGCTCCACAGCTGACTGGAAGGAATTGGCCCTTACATGGTAAGCATTATACTGATCTCATCACACACACACACACACACGTGATGTATGACAGGAGAAAGCGCAGAGAAATATTTCACTGTCATCCGTCACCCAGCTGGGCGATTCATTTCCCTTTCTCTGTTACGAGAGCACCACAATTTCACAATTTCATTGAAGACCAATGAAGCTAAAAGAGATTCAAAAATCAGTACGGATTCACACCACTAGAGCTGGAGAAACTTTACCGCCTTTGGAAGCTCTAACATCCTGTACTTCCACACATATATGTGACCCTGGACCACAAAACCAGACATAAGGGTGAAGTTTTTGAAATTGACAATTATACATCATGAATAAGTAAGCTTTCTATTGATGTATGGTTTGTTAAGATAGGACAATATTTGGTTGAGATACAACTATTTGAATATCTAAAATCTAAGGGTGCAAAAAAAAAATCTAAATATTGAGAAAATCGCCTTTAAAATTGTCCAAATGAAGTTCTTAGCAAAGCATAATACTAATCAAAAATTAGGTTTTGATATATTTACTGAAGGAAATTTACAAAATATCTTCATGGAACATGATCTTTATTTAATATCCAATTGATTTTTTGGCATAAAAGAAAAATCGATCATTTTGACCCATACAATGTATTTTTGGCCATTGCTACAAATATACCCGTGCTACTTAAGACTGGTTTTGTGGTCCAGGGTCACATATGTGTTCTTGTGCAGACACATCACCATTAACAAACAAATGTAAATGCAATATCAATTAATGTTTTTTATTTTATATTCTAATTATCAATAATTCACTAATGTACTTTTTTACACTAATGTATTTTTAAACTACAAAACCAGCACACAAAGACACATTCAATTTGTTGCAATGCATCTTCTGTTGAGAAATAACTAAACAGGAGGGGAAAACAGATTCAGCTACATCCGCATGCCGAGAGACAAACGGTGAGTCTGCTGGGAGCCGGTGGAAAACGCAGTGGCTAAAAGCACTATTTTTACACCCTTATCTAGCCCTCGTGGACCCTCCTGCTTCTGGAGTGACCACACTCCCTATTGACCTGCTGTAACTGTATCCTACAGGCTCTCAGCCGGCCCGCGCCTGCTCTGCTCTGCCTCTCTCTGGCACGCAGCAGGCCGAATCATCCGCAAAATAAGCAAACGGCAAACGAAGGGAATAAAGGTAAATTCTGGTGAAATCGCTAATGCCGGTGGGTCATTTTTTTGTGAGAGTCTCAGCTTGCGTGGCCCTGTTAAAACCCTTATTCAACTTCTCGTAAAAATCACCGCACTGCGTTCAGGAAAATCCTGATGGATTGATGCATAAATCACACAAATTGACAACTGCATCATCAGGCTCTCACGGTGTTTTCATGAGCGCGGCACCTGCGTGCGAGCATTTCACACGAGTGTGTGCGGCCGTCCGACGGGCCACTTATTGCACTTTTTAACAAAAGGGCAAAAATATAGCTTCCCTTTTTCCTTACGGCCCCCCCTCCGGCCTCTCTTTTCTCCTGAATGACAGGCCGCTGGAGGGGCCGGGAGGGAGGGGGCTCTCTTTTAACTGGAGTTAATTACCCTTGGAATGCCTCAGACCCCTTCAAATAAGGGGAAGTGGCAATGCTCTGTCTCCAATAAGCAGGACAGCGTAAAGACAAAGAGTGTCCAGACAGTAATCGACAAGGGGCCACGGAAAGAGAAAGACATGTAGGACGAGCCACGACACCTCTCACACAGGGGAATGGGATGGAGCCAAATCAAGACTGAACGGCAACAAAGGCCTCCTCGCGCACGCACACACCCCCCGCACATGGCAGAATAAATAAATCTGCGCCGTGCATATTGACATCATTTGACAGATGAATTAAGTAAATGATTTTATAAGGAGATTAAATGGAATTTAATTTACACAATCTCTCTTTATTCCTGCTGATCCCAGCCTCTGGGGTTTCATTCGCCTCTCGCACGAGAGAGAGAGAGATGGAAGGGAGTACGAACGGGTGGAAGGAAAACGCAAATTCAAGTTTTCTTCAAGGGCCACAGGGGGGTTTCAGTGTTTTAAAATCATCCGCAAAAGCGACAAAAGGTTGAACATGCATGAGTGAACGCTCAGACACCTTCTGCACGATTCTGCGCTCAACTATTCAGCCCACTGCAGAGTCCAGCAGTGATTTTACACACATGACACCCGCGCTTCCACTGGACATTCACACTCCATTGCCTTTAAAAAGCTGACTGCTTGCTTCTGGCGAAATTAAAAAATGTCAAGCATTAAGCGTTGGTGTAATTTTCTTCCTATGCTTTTTGCTTGAAAATTATTTCTTGTTTTTTTATATATATATATATGCACGTATGCTTTAGAAATATATAGAAGGTTGAGTAAAAATTAAAACAACTGTAAAAAACATGCATGTAATTTTAAGACAATCTTATGAGAAGCTGCATGAATTTCTTTGTGTAAATATGAAAGTCTTACAAAAATGTCCTCACTCATTCGTTTGACAAAACCGAAAACACACTGAACAATCAAAGTTGTACACCACATTTGTAAAAAATGTATAAAACAAATTTAAAAATTTTAAAATAAACTATTTGTTTTTATTTTGTTCTTGAGTTTTAAAAACATATATTTAGACATCCTAAATAACTCAAATCGAAATAATGATATTAATAATATCAAATTTCTAAAACAAAGGTTTCCATCATAATTAAAATAATCCAAAAGAAATACAAACACGCATCACGATATCTCCAACCGTGAATGTAAATATTAAAATGAGCGTGCAGATGTAAATATACATGCAGACGGTGAGAGTCTGTAATTATGATAATAGCTAAACCAGCACTTGTTGTTATTACCATCATTAATATACTAATTAGAATCTCAGTAGTCAATTTGTGTTAAAATAAAGATCAAACAGCGAGCGAGCGCCAAATGGCTAAAAGGCTGTGAGGAGCCGACACTCTTATCTCCGAATTTCCTTTCATGAGTCTGAATAATCCAGTCAATCTAATGATCCCGTGCAGGGTGTGTGCCAACACATCCACACCATCGCTGTCATTCCATCAGCATACAATATTTTAAATCTCAATCACGAAATTCACTTTCACAACTACGTTAGCGTGTTCCTCAGGTGTGTTTTTAAACGCTTTCAAGCTGAAGTTGAGCTGGTTGTGTGTTGTATTTTGCAGGATGGTGGCTGATGATTTAGAAAAGCTGGATTGTGATCTTTCTGACACTTCTCAGTGTCTTTTTCTTTTTTTTTTTTAAATACTGTAGGTGTTGTCAGCTCACAGTCCTTTTTTCTTATCAGCATTCATATGCAACACAGGTCAGAGGTTAATAGTTCTGCTGTCTCTTTAATCAAACTTGTACATGCACTTGTTCTGCCACATCACTTTTTTTTTATCATAAAAACACGTATGATGTAATGAATGATGTTTTAAGTGCACATGACTTGCAGGACATTTAGAAATTATTACTTTTAAATGTATGTATTTTTACAAAACATATTAGTCAAGAACAGCTACAAATTATTGTGCTACAGTCATTTTAATTACACTTCTCATCTATTATATTTTTAGTACAATTTAGCCACACAACTAAACAAAAAGCAGGTATTCAGAAGAGTATTAAAGTCTGTCAGTGATGTCTAAATCAGTGCAGGCTTGTTTCCTCGCTCTGCGCTGACAGAAGTGAGCGGGACAGATAAATATGAAGCTAAGGAGCTGTTCTCTCTGCCGGCTCCTGGACCGTCCGCTCGTGCCCCGCGCACTCAATCCCTCCCTCCTTCTCTCTCTCTCTCTCTCTCTCTCTCTGAGCCAGCACACCGTCTTTAATGCATTTAGCGGGCCACATGCTGTGCGACCGGTCTGCGATTCAAGCCACCTAAGACCGTTTTCTCCCTTCTATCCCGTGGCTTTCTCGTCTTTCCCTCCTCCCTCGGCACTCTCTCCTTCATGTTGTTTTTTCCGTCACACGCTCCTAATGATTTACACAAAACACACTCTGTCCTGTCAGGATTGCTGTAATAGTGGATAAGCCGTCAGCTACCGGCACAACGTACGTACGCACGCACACTCGGCTCCAGACGCTACCTGACAGCGAAAACAACCTTGACAGGGAGGACTACGGTGACCACATGCACACATAAACACAGGACAGGAACTATACGGACAAAACAAACACTGGAAGTAGAAGTAGAAGAAATGAAAATGTACCTACTGTTGTTCGGAGTGCAGGGAAAAACACTCAGGGAGCGAAAGTTCTACCGAATCCATGTGCGCTCTGCGATCATCGTTTGAGCAAACCTCTTCTATAAATTAAAGTTTTCTCTCTCTCTCTCTTTCTCTCTGGCTTCTCTGTCTCCGCTGCTCTCTCTCTCTTTCTCTCTGTACCTCCTCCTCCTCTCTCTCCCTTCCGTGACTGAGCAGTGCAATTAACAGGACCGTTCTCCCGGTGACAGCCTATAGGCACAGCCAGTTGGGACCAAAAGCTCTTGCACTCTTCTAATCAAGGACTTAAAGCCACGATTGCTGCTCATTAATATGAAGCAGGGCTTTGCATATGCAGTCCCCCCGGCCCTCCCGGGCGCCAGATTGGTGGCTTCCCAGCCAATTGGAGTGAGACAGGGCAGTGTCTGCGCCCACAGAGAGACGGAGCGGGGAGAGAGGGGAGGGGAAAGACAAAGAGCGAGCGAGAGAGAGAGAGGGAGAGAAGGAGGGAGGGGGAGTGGTGTAATGAGAGGGAAAGTGGGGGTGAGAAAGGGTTTAAAGAAGCAGCCCGCGTCTCCCTCAGCAATGCTTATCGGCTCGCGCTGTCAAGTGCGCAGATAAAACCGCTCACTTTGTTGATACAAAACATTGTGAATGAAGCCGCTTGCTGTTCGCTTTGCATCCGCCTCTGTTTGCTCGCTCATTCGCTTCCTTCATCCACCTGCACGGGAACATTCAAAAATGTGTTATAAACAATCAACACGTTTGAATTTAAAAGCACCGCTTGTTTTGCGATAAGAAAATTTAGAGGCTTGCGAATGTTGTCGTACACTCTAAGTAAGTGGAAATACTGGATACAGAGCTGAAAAACCATACCAATCCACCGCAACATCATAACAGCGGCCCATCACAGCAAAGGGAGTGGACACACGCTACCGTGACCACAACACTGACAGATACAGCGAGAAAAGGCTGAGGAAAGATCAAAGGCACCCCTTTGTTCTAGAATGATTGAGCCACATTTGCAGGGCATCCAGGCTGCCGGCGCGCCGTTCGCAACTACGTGTGTATGTTTACGTGCGTGTCACAGGCTCGCTGCATTTCCAGCAGCAGCAGGGAAGATATTGCTGGCATCTCAGCACACCGCAATTCCCCACTGATAAGAAAATTCAGGAGCCGCACCGGCCCACAAACCATTGTGCTTGCCCCACCACGCCGCCACAGAAATTGCATCTGACCGTCTTTCATATTCCAAACTTGCGGGGATTTTTTGGAGACACACGTCTCTTTAAAATGCCTGTCTTGGGTCTCTGAATCTGAACTAAACCTGTTTACTGGATCTCATATATGAATGCAGGTTTCTTTGATTGATTTTTATTTGATTGCTTTAATGGTTTTAATAAACATGAAGTCTTTTATCCATTTTTTAAACAGTCCTAAAACTTTGAATATACAGTATTTTTTTTATTACAATAGCACCACTTACTATTACTAAATAAATAAATACAACATTAGTTCGGTCTTTGTCATTACTTAAAACCTCATTTAAGGAAACATTTCAAATGGAAAAAAAAAAAAAAAACGTCCATATTCGTATGAAGCTGTTTATCTCGTCTTTTTTCAAAAATCCACATAAATCTAAAATTAATTAATTAACAAATAATAATAATAATAACAACTGACAATGTAGTGAAACTGAACTTTAATGATACAAAAATAATAATAACAATAATAATCTATATCTAATCCACTATAATAATAATAAGCTATATTTAATCTACTGTTTTTTTTTTAAATATAGTATGCTTATATAAAATTTCAGTACTATCATTGTCATTTCATTACTTAAAAACCACTTTCACAAAATATCTTTTTTTTTTAAAATAACTCCATATTTGTACGAACAGCTATTAAGTCTCAGGTAGGCAGCAGGTGCGTTGTGTAGAGTAAGATATATCGAATGAGAGATGCACATCAACAATAAAGAGGCGCAGATCAATGCAATGCACACATCACTGAAAACTAATATCTTTCGGGGAAATTAGATCTACTTCTAAACTGCACAAAGAAAGCAAAAGCTTGATATGGCACATATAGAAACGACTGAGGGAAATTCAGGCTTTTGAATAACAGATGGGCAGAAAAGAGAAAAGGAAACGCGTTTGAACGATCAGAATCATGTAACTTTGTTTCCAGAAGTGTAAAAGACTGCTAGAAGATTATTTTTATTACATGGGAGTGTGTTGCCATTGCTGAAGGACACTGGGTCTAACAAAGGAGTTTTGAAATAACACTCTACTGTTTCCGACCGACCAACACACACACGTTCACACTTCGAAAGTTAAATTTGCTTAATTTATTCATCTTTTAAACAATGTACAGCCTCTGCAATCTTCGCACTGCCAAAAAACAAGGAAGGCACATGATTAAAAAATACTAAAGTGGTGGTTTCAAAGCACCGCTTGAAAACGACAGGCAGCCGACTGCCATTTGAAACTGTTTTAATTGCACGGTGACGAATGGAAATGAAGAGGATGAGGAGAACGGGAACCGCCGTAATGTTTGAATGCAGATAGGAGGGATACCTGTGTTCACTCAGGTCCCGTGAGACCAACAAGCATCCCTCATATTAAGATCCACGTAGATCAAATGCAAAGCGCTGGAGCTAACAAACAGCACTCATACTTGACGACCTACAGTAAGATGAATGAAAATGACAAAGAGGAAATCAGTTAGATGGACACGTTGAAAGTGCCTGAAAGCCATCTGAGAAAAGAGGTTAAACATGAACGCTCAGACTTTTTTCACTGCCGACATGCTTTTTTTCATTTAGGTTTCACAGCAGGGGTGCAGTGTTGTGTCCGGATGTATTGATTCAATTACAGTGGCCCGCCTGCTTTTGACAGAACCCCCTTTAGGTCACATTTCCATATCTGTGCTGAATAGGCGGTGGTGCCCCTCAAACACTAGCCACGTGGTGGTGGAACATCACTCCAAACATCACTCCAAACTTCTGTCAGCAACAAAAACTGAGGTAAATCTGACTGTGATAGCAACATGCTAACAACAATGCGTTCTTAGCAGCACAAAGTTATTCAGAATCGAGCCTGGCTTCGCTACTACACGCTGTCATTAACAGCCTTTAATCCCTGCTGCCCTGCTGAATACATTTGAACTTAAGTATGCACGACTAGTCTGCGCTGATTGCAGCGGCTGTCGATACGTGTCAATAGCTGCCCATCTTTTTCATTAGCAGTTTTAGCACAGCGCTTCTGCTTCTATTGTTCAGACGGTGTGTGTTTTACAACGAGCCGCGTCTCGCTTTCAAACCGAATCCCGTTCTGCCACAGGAGACGGACGAGCATTCAATTCACAAGCCGGCAGTTTGAAAGACGAGCTCTGAGATGTAAAAACAAAACGCGTTAGGCGCTAGCAAGGACGGGTATGCAAAGTCTCGAAATGGATTTGAAAAGACTCCTGGCTTTTGTAAGGGGTTGTGTGCGTGAGAGCGTGTGTGAGTGTGTGTCTTTTTTGTTTGTGTGTGTGAAATGTTAAAGACAGGGATGACCCTTTTGGTCACTGGCTGTTGACATGTGGCTAAGAATTATCAGGGCTAGCTTGGCGGAGCATCAATCACGGCAGTCAATAGGGGAGGGCAAGTTCACTTAGGTCACATGTCAGCCGACCGGCCGCCGAGCATACAGTCAATGCGGCTGCCGCTGGAGTTGTTTAAAATCAACTTGTCAAAAATTGGGCTGTAATAAATTCAAGAGGCAGGATGCTTATTTGTAGCCACTCGGGTCAGCACGGGGCGTCTCAGAGTGAAAGCTCTCGGGCTGAGCGGGGAAGCGCATTACAAACAAAAACGCTGCATAAATGTGATGCTGTTGTTTTTATATTCATAACAGAATTTTAAAAAATGCAGTTTAATAGGTAATTTAATAAAATAATTAAAGAGTTATACTAAAAAGCTGTGTATGTGTATACACACACACACATATTTTATTTACATATTTTAATAGGTAATTATTTTTACTACTATATTACAATGTGTGTAGGTATAACAATGTATATATATGTAAATACGTGTAAATGATATAATGAAAGCTATTATATGTGAGCTTGGGAAAAGATTAAACATTTTTAGGGATTAATTCTGATTTGTGCATTAGACAATATAATATGCAAAATCAACATTTAAGACACCACGTGAACTTAAAGTTACTGTAGTACACATTTGCATACATTCAAAGCTTCAAAGTGAACATATAATTCTTCTTCTGCTTCTGCTTCCTCAAATTCCCAAACCCAAAGTCCCTCGCAAGAGAAAGTAGACTGAAAAGTGTGTGTGTGTTTGTGCCTGTCATATGAGAGTGCTGCAGTGCTCTTGTATTGCGTCTTGATGGGGACACAAAGGCAGGTTGGCAGCTGTGTGCCGGGACAGCCCTTCAGTCTGCAGTTCAGCAGTGGTCAACAGAGGGAGCTACTGGCTGTGCGGTGGTCAGTGTGTGTGAAGAGTGTGTGTGCGGTCTAACTGATGAGCGGAGAGCTCATCTGTGTGTATGCGTGTTTGTCCTCTGTTGTTTTACCCCGTTGCTGTCACAGAATGGATATATTTATGCCTGCCACTGTGGTTTGACTTGCCTTGTCATACATGAAGGAATATTTAGGGACTTGCACGTGTGATGGGAAAATAGGAATTTGGATACATGGTGACACAATGAAATTCTACTTTGTTGTGATTCAAATAATTGTACTAGACTGAATTCAAACAGTAAATAAATGTTACATTTCATACAGATTTTGTAAGTCAAAAACAAAATAATCTCATTTTAAACTTGTCATTTTAAATTAACAGAGATGAAAAATTGTAAAATACGGTGTGTACACACATTTTTCATTCCTGTTGAGACAATAAATAAATAGATTGATAAATAGAGTATACGAGTTTTGAAAAATGATTAATCGCAATTAATCGCATACAAAATAAGTATGTTTACATACTATATGTGTGTGTACTGTATATATTATTTACATATAAAGACACACATATGCATATATTCAAAAAAATGTTTGTATGAACATATATTTATACTTGTATAAAATTTATGACATATAAATATAAATATTTTATATATAAATATAACATAATTTTCCTTAATATATACATGTATGTGTGTATTTATATATACATAATAAATATAAACAGTGCACACATGGTATGTAAACAAACATTTTGAATGCGATTAAATCGTGATTAATCGCATTCAAATTAAGTTTGTTTACATACTATATGTTTGTGTACTGTGTATATTTATTGTCTATATAAATACACACACATATGTACACTGTATATTTAAATGTATGTATACATATTTATACTTGTATATAATTTATAGTGTATATAAATATAAATATTTTATATTTAAATATTTTACATGTAAATCTAACATATTTTTTCGATAATCTATACATATATGTGTGTATTTATATATACATAATAAATACACACATGTATGATATGTAAACATAAACTTTTATTTCAAATGTGATTAAATCACGATTAACCGTTTTGCAGCTCTAATAAGAATTTATTTTAGCTAGTTTCTTTCAAATATTTCTTAATATATTAAGAAATGAAATTCCAACAATTCTAATTAATGCATTTTCATTTATGCAGATGTCGATAACCTGTAGGTCTTATATTTCCAACCTATCATAAACTTTTTTCAGTTGTAATATGAATTTAATTTCAACAAATTAAGTAAGTCAAAAAGTTATATGCTGATTCAAAAATGTAGATTATTTTATTTCAAGTTTAATGTGAGACTAGGTAATCAAACCCCTTTTACTCCAGTCATACTGAAACGCACATACAAATATATAAGCAATTGTGAAATCCAAAAGGTCGTTTTAAACAACTGCTGTGGTACCACTATCAAAGGACTTGGGTGGGTGAGTAAAACTGCTCTATGAAACCCCTGTTATGAAGGGGA
This sequence comes from Labeo catla, assembly GCA_012976165.1. Classification (NCBI taxonomy): domain Eukaryota; kingdom Metazoa; phylum Chordata; class Actinopteri; order Cypriniformes; family Cyprinidae; genus Labeo; species Labeo catla. The sequence continues at coordinate 115,407 of VONZ01001222.1, forward strand.
AAGCGGCGCAAGGTTACTATGGTAGCGAATGAGTGAATAGCTAAGTAATCTAATGGTCTATCAGCAGGTACAATTGTCACATGAAGGAAAGTGCCAATTTCAAAGCCCCCCTGCTTGGCAGGGTGATAACAGGCTAGCGGGGGCTCAAGGGACAGCGGCGAGCCCGGTGTGCGGCATTTGCTAACCTCTCTTTGATACGGCCACTGCTGTTTCCTGTTTCCACCCTCTTCTCTCTCGTCTTGAATCTCTTTAGCAGTCCGACTACACGCAGGACGCCCTGAATAAACCGTCGAGGGTCTCCTATCTTCAAGAAAACCAGTGCTGAAGAATGGAAAATTAATGGTGTTAGAATGAGAGCTTATAAGTCAAACCATATATACTAAAATAAGACCACAAAATACAAGAAATAAATAAATACCATATCCAGAACATAGATACCCAGAGCTTTGATATGCGATACACATTTGCACATTAAATCATCTATGCATTTCACTGTCTGAAATGGATGGAGACCTGTCTTTTCCTTATCTGTGGTTACAATTAAGACACCTTCTGACATTTTCCAGGTCTACTTGGATCAACTTTACTTTCAAATACATGACTGGCCTCTAACTGATTTACTCTGAGCTGATACAGAGACAAAACTGTGCATGAAATGGTTGTCATTCCTGCACACATTTTTTTCAGTGTAAGATAAGCTTGAGTAAACATGAGCACAAAATAGTGCTGTCTCAGAGGGTTACGTGTGCATCGTGCACCTGCATGAAACACGCTGTGTTCCTGCCACTGATTACGTCTATATAAAGCTGCTTTAAAAACGCTGAATTAAAAGCAAAGAAAAACAAAATGTTTAGTGGTACATATATATAAAATTAATGCTAAATTTAAAAATAAAAATAAATTGAAATGATGGTTGGACTCATTAAATATTCCTATTGAAAGTGTCCCTGCTCTGCCAGGATGTGGCCTTGGCCTCTCAGGCCCTGTTCTGAATGGAGAGCTGCCATCACGTCAGCATGGCCTGTTTAACCACATCACTCTCATCTTGTACCACTCATGCTCTTCATGCCAAAGCTGCTCAGCACCACACTGCAGGCCGGTGTTTTATTGTCCAAAAGATTTCAAATGTCTGGTGTCGACAGGTAATGTATTGATTGAGTTTGTCATTGCCATGCAATTGAGTTATTTTGAGGCAACTATATGAATACAAAATATAAAGTATAAATATTAAACATCATCAGGGTTTACAATGAAAAATTAGTAATTTCTGCACCAGTACTGGCACCAAAGGGAACTGATTTTATACTGATTGTATAACTGCTAAAATACCTTGTTCCCTATAGTGATTCTGTTAAATGATACAGAGGCAGAGAAATTACATACTTTCTTTATATCACAAAACGCTATCTTGCAATATTTAATCAAAAATAGTCTAGTAATTTGACCCCTTGCATATTTTGTGGAAAATAATAAATGCCATTTGGCGCACAAAATATGATTGTCCATGTGGCTTTTGCACTCATCTGAAGTCAAACGACAGCTTTGTGTGATAAACAAACCAAAATTTAAGTTGAAAAGCACATTTTATTAAGCCATCTACGATGTACATGTACATCGTGCCTCAGGATGTGTCTTGCCAAGTTTAATGTCACTGATGTCAAACAGGACTGTCACTATATCAGATTTTTCACTACACAATTATCGAGGCCTGAAAATTTTACGGTAACGACAGTCCCAGCGTTTCCCCTACCATTATATTAGGGGGGCACCCCACCCCCCAGATCATAACAGACGTCATTTAATGTTACCTTTCCTATAGAACAGGTCCATACTTTGTTTTTGTATTAAACAAACTAAACAGCCTTATGTTATTTATCTTATTTACACGACGGCACGTCACGGCTGTATCTACGTGGATTGATTTTATACAACAGTTCAATAAACAAGTTAATATTAAGAGACTTACGTTTTATACCGCATATTTCCACAGTTTCGCCAACAAAAAAAATCATTACATACACAGTCACAGCACTGTTTTACTTCTCTGAGGAACATGACGGTGTTTCTTTCATGAATGAAACAACCGTTTATGATTCGGTTCAGTCCATGACTCACTTAACACTGACTTACTGCCACCTACTGGCGGTTTTAAATTAACATTTAAAGTGGCCTTTCTTTTCATTTTTAAATAATTTCAAATATGTTTAAAACATATAAACATGTCGGCGCCAATAGCGTTGTGGTTACAGCTGTGCTCGCGGCGACCCAAGTTCGAATCCCGTCTGGAGGTTCTTTGCCGATGCCGTTCCCCTCTCTCTGCCCAGTACTTTCCTGCCATCTCTCTACTGTCCTCTCCATTAAAGGCACAAAAATGCCCAAAAATATAACTTCATGCACACTTTAGAAAAAAAAGAAGGTTTTATAAAGGTAAAAATGCCTATAAAAGGTAAAAAACAATTTAAACTTACTGGATATGATTAATTTCTAACACTGCAAATTCAGGAATCATCTGTCCAAGGTAGTCCTTAAGTTAAGATAGCAGCACAATAACACACTCAGCAAAATATTGTCTAATTATCGTTATTGATAAAATAACAGAAAATATTGAGATATCAAAACCCTTATCCCCCCACTGAGTCCAATTAATATTTATATATCAAAGGAGCAACTACGCTAAACAGAAGAGACTAAAAACTAAAATGCTAACTGTCTTTAGTTTAGCAGTGTCAAAGCAAGACAATTTATAGCGTTATAGCGTCGATCAAGTGTTTGAAATAACTTCCTGTGAAGTGATTCTTATTTCACAGAATTCTATCCATAGATTTGCTTCGATCCACCTTATTTTTTGACATGGAAGTAAGCTATTTTCTGTGAATGTGCAAAACTTCCGGTTCATTAGCTGCTACAGGGGAATAATGAGAAGAATATCAAAGTGCAGTAAACGGTAAAGCTGTGTGCGCTACAAACCACTGTTCATAATTAACACATTAAAATAACATGGTAAGACACACTGGTGTCGAGTATGAATGAAACAAATCACATGTGAGAGTTTTATACTCCATAAAGGTGCTGGCACTGGATCATATTATCACATGTGTACTATTAATTTTTCAATATCTCCAATACTGGTATATTGGAACACCCCTTAATTAACACAATAACAATATTATTTAAAGGGTTTTTTGGCTTTTAGTATGAATACGTAAGCCTTAAGGTTATCTGTAAACTAGTGTGCTCCAAAACAATGACAAAATTTGAATTTAGAAGATATAAGCATTCAAAACTTACAGTCTCTCACTTCCGGAAATATAGATCAACGATTTTGATGACATCACCCTGCACTTCAGCTTCTCATCAAACTTTCTGTCCAATCAAATGCTCTCTAGAATCCAAAGCATCCCGCCCACTACACTGTAAATAGACGATGAAGCTGCGGCTGAATCGGTTGATTGTTCACAGAATTAGTATTTTCTGTATGGTGAACGGCACATAGCGCACTATATAGGGGATAACAAACGATTCAGACAGTGTAAATGTGTATTCCGTTGGGGTGAATGAAGTCTGGTTTCACGCTGTGTCACATGAACCGCCACAGCACGCACACAGCCTGCTCCGGTCTAGAGACATGATAGTACGGAGCGGATCATATGCATGAGTCGGCACAGACCACAAAACGTATTGGACATATTTGAATTCTACACAGAATGGTATATATATAAATAATGTGATATTAAAAAGATTGTGCTGTCATATGCTGTCAAATGCGGCTTTACTGAGCTCAACGCCTCTGGCCCAAGCTGTGATATAAACAAAATGCTTTTGGTTATTTAAAAAAATTGAAAATACGTCAACACATAGAATAACGCTGCATGTTACAAAGCATGTCAGTGTACCTTTAAATATCACAAATTTCATCAATACGGGTATAACGTGACACCCTGTTGTCGCTCATCCCCTGACCATATGCAATACATTTGACTCACAAAACAAAACAAAGCTTTTATGATAGCTTGACAGTATAAATGTTCATGTTCCAACAAAAACGAGCAATGCTAAAATACTGCTAATCTTCTTCTTGTATGTTATGCAGGAGGAAGAATGTCATACAGGTTTGGAACGACATGACGGTGAGTAAACGATGACAGAATGTTCATGTTTACATAAACAAACCCTCTAATTCAAACTCATTTGCACCTTCTCCATCCAAATTCATGTTGCGTAATCTTCACGTCAAAGATAGTGTTCAATCACACTAGAAACACCTGTGACTCTCCCTGTCATTACAAAGCATGTGACTGCCCAACTTTCCAGCCCTGCCAGCTCCTCTCAGTTCTCTCTCAGCTCAAGACAGCAGCCCCCCTCAGCCCATACAGAGCCTGTGCTTCTGCCCGCAGCTGTTCCTCAAAGCTATGGGGCTTCAGAGAAGATCTCCCTCTCCGTTAACACGTGGATCTGCCCTTTGGAGGAAAGGCGGCCACATTTGCTGGCCTTTGCACAGTGGCCCGCAGGGCGTCCTTCTCCATTAGGGGTAGGTCACAGGGATTCACACAGAGAGAGGGAAAGTTGGGACAGGTGTGGATACACTGACCAGGGATTAATAGCTAATTAAGAGGAAGGTTAACACCACTAAATATGCTTTACATTTACAGCATACTGCAGTTGTGTTTGGGGTTCACAAACTAGGCTCTATGAGGCAAATTCACAAAGAATGAAATGTGGCGGCTGATAGAACCAATGGCATACTTTTTTGCATATACAAGCTATTTCATAATAACGGGGGGTCACAAGATGCCTTAAAATTATTTCAATATAAACTATTTTAATTTTATATTAAAATGCTAAAATCCTCCACTCTTGAGAAATGTCTTGATGTATGGTTTGCTATGATAGAACAATATTTGGCCGAGATACAACTATTTGAAATCTGGAATCTGAGGGTGCAAAAAAATCAAAATATTGAGAAAAATCACCTTTAAAGTTGTCCAAATGAAGTTCTTAACAATGCACATTACTAATCAAAAATTAAGTTTTGATATATTTACAGTAGGAATTTTACTAAATATCTTCATGGAACATGATCTTTACTTAATTTCCTAGTGATTTTTGGCATAAAAGAAAAATCAGTCATTTTGACCTATACAAATGTATTTTTGGCTATTGCTAGAAATATACCCCAGCAACCTAAGATTGGTTTTGTGGTCCACGGTCACATATAATGGAGTTCAATGGGAGCCAATGGGTTGAAGGTCCAAATTGCAGTTTCAGTGCAGGTTCACAATAAGGGTCTTATCTAGCAAAACAAAATTAAAATGTTTATACTTTTTAACCACAAATGCTCGTCTCGCACTAGCTCTGTGATGCGCGTCTACGGCTTCACACATTACGTAATCACATTGGAAAGGTCACGTGTGGTTAGTTCTTCATCTGTGTACTCCAGGTCAAAAAGGTAGGGTAGGGCAAACAAAAACCTCTCATTTTCTTTTTTGTTTTTTTGTTAAGAGTGTTTGACTTTCTTTACACATTTGCTTTGTAAACACGGGGTCGGTTCTTCCACCTACATCACTTGTGACCTTTCCAATGTGACCAGTGCAATTTGTGGCTAAAAAATATATACATTTTCTTTTCTTTTTTTTTTTTGGAAAATGGACGATTGTTTTGCTACATAAGATAGTGTAGAGCCGTTTGAAGATGCATCAAATCTGCAATTTATACCTTCAACCTGTTGATTCCCACTGAAGTTTACTGTGTGGAGAAAAATCCTGGAATGATTTCCTCAAAATCTTAATTGTTTTTCTTTTTGACTGAAGAAATAAAGACATCTTGGAGGAATGGGGTTGAGTAAATTATCAGGATTTTTTTTTTCTGGAAGTGAACTAATCCTAATAAGGCATATACAAGAGGAATATGTGGTAAAACACAACGTACATAAGTGGAACATTCGTTTGTAAGCGGGACAACTACTACATAAATGCAGGAAACTGCAATTATTATAGTTATTTTTAATTACAGTAAAGTAAAAAAAAATCAGTCTAAACTATTCAAATTAAAAGTTTAAATATTTAAAAATTCTAAATAAGAAATCTGACATTTGGAAATAATATATCAGCCACTTTATGTGCAGTTCACAGTGCTTTAAATGAAAGGGAAATATACAAAATATAAAACCCTACAAGTTGAATTAGCAACAGACACATTTAGCTCTAAATATGGCCTACTTTAGATATCACACTTAGCCAGTTACTCTCTGCTTATCTCTCAAAACCAATGTAAATGACTCCTGCCTCAGAGTCACTGCTGATTCAGCTGAGCTTCACCATTATCACAGTACATCTCATTAAGTGTCATGAGCTAATGGCAATATCAGTTTCACCACAAATAATACTTTATATTATAACAGAAGTGAACTTTTCCTTTACTCAGCTAGAAATTTTGGTCTGTTTCACATACAAAGCTTCAGAAGAATATAGCACACATGCATATTTTAGTGTGCTATAAATATGGCCTATTTCTACAACACTTCTTGTCTTTTTGGAGCTTAATAGCCTGGATGCTTATTCATTTTCATTATATTAAAAAAGAGTGGCCGGGATATTTGTCCTTTTATGTTTCGCAGAAGAGGTTTGGAATGACATGAGGATGAGTAAATAATGACAATTTTCATTTATGTGTGAACTAATAAAGAAGTCCACTTCCAGAACAAACAGATCCTTTACTCACCCCCTTGTCATCCAAGATGTTCATGTCTTTCTTTCTTCAGTCGTAAAGAAATTATGTTTCCTGAGGAAAACATTCCAGAATTTTTCTCCATATAGTGGACTTCTATGGTGCCCGCGATTTTGAGTTTCAATGCTGCTTCAAAGGGCTCTAAACGATTCCAGCCGAGGAAGAAGGGTCTTATATAGCGAAACGATCGGTTGTTTTCTAAAATAGACCATTTATATACTATTTAACCTCAAACACTCATCTTGTCTAGCTCTGTGATGCGCATGCAAACTCTGTGTATCCAGGTCAATACTGTTAGGATATGTCGAAAAACTCTCAAACTCCCACTCCCATTTTCTCCTCCAACTTCAAAATCATCGTACATCGCTGCAGAAGTACCACCCCAGTGTTTACAAAGTGAACATGCAAAGAAGATCAGACGGCCTTTACAAAAAAAGGTAAAACAGTGATGTAGGATGATTTTGAATTTGGAGAAGAAAAAGGAGAGTTTTTCAACATACCCTACTGACCCGGATTACACAGAGTTTGTATGCACATCACAGAGCTAGACAAGATGAACATTTGAGGTTAAAAAATACAAAAATTGTCCTTTTTTTTTAAAGACAATAACCAATCGTTTCATTAGATAAGAGCCTTTTTCCTCAGCTGGGATTGTTTAGAGGAAGATGCATTGACACTGCATTTTGGAAGTTCAAAATTGCCGGCAACCATAGAAGTCCACTATATGTAGAAAAATTCTGGAATATTTTCCTCAAGAAACAATTTGTTACATAATATGGTTGTGCCCTAAACTACAGGAATATTGGGAAAACATATTTGATTGTTTTTCTAAAGCATTCAAAAAGAATATTAAACCATGTCCACTTTTAGCTATAATAGGGATATTTAGTAATTTAGACATATTTAATAAACATGAAAGACAAGCTATATTATTCGGTATGACAATTGCCAAGAGGGTGATTTTAAGAATGTGGAAAATTGAATTTGCACCCAAGTTCGAAATGTGGGGTAGAGATCTCGTAAATATGCTTGTATTGGAGAGGTTGAGGTACATCAATATTGACAAATCTGAGGTATTTGACAAAACATGGGGCCAGATTTTAGAATACCTGAATGTAATTGATGTAATGCATGTATAGCCAATGACCCTTGTTGATGACGAGTTATTAATAATGGAGTGTGAACAGAACTCATTGATAATGTATTTAAGATGGTGCCTAAAGTATTATTTGACAGCCAATAAGTCAGGATAATGCAGGATAATTCTTATTATTTTTATTTTATTTTCTATTTTTGTATTGTGTATAATTGTTATCATTTTATTTCAATGTACATGCACAGGACTAAGTGACTCTACAACATTTACAAATCTGTATCCTGCTTATGCATTACCTGACCAGTTAAATTATAATTAGCCTTTATATGCATTTGTCCCTCTGTGTTCTGTTGTTCTGTCATAGGTTATTACATTTTAATTTATATTTTATTATTGTAAATTTTTTTTTTTGTTATCATTGTCTTGTTTGTTCTGTGAAAAAGCTAAACACTAAAATAAAGGTATAAAAAAAGAAAGAAACAATTTGTTTACGACTGAAGAAAGAAAGAGTCATTGCGTTATTTTGTATTATATTATAGTGAACAACAAGCAGCATTAAGCATCACTATTAATGCTAATTCCAAGCAAAAATCACTAGGGAAAGTGTACGAAACACACATACGCTCTCTCTCTCTCATAAAAGTCCCTCCTGTATGGAAGTGGTAATTGACTTCTCAGAGAGAGCTAGTGGGCGGATTCAATCCAGACTATAGCCACATCTTCATACTGCTTCACCAGGACCAGACTGCATGGGAGAGAATTCTTAATTAGGGCCCCCAACGCCCTGCGGGAACCCCGTCTCAGTCTCTCTTTCTCTCTCACACACACAATCTCACTCCATAACAGGGTCCTGTTTCTACACCGACCTGCACTAAACACTCCGACAAAAGGGCTTGGATGTGCTATTGCTCTCGAGCGTTGGGACCCCCCACGCGCTGAACCGGCAGCTCTTTTGGTGGGATTCTACGGCACGCACACACTTTCTCAAAAACACAGAAATATATATAAATAAATCAAACACCTGGAGAGCAGGGCAGCACAAAGCTTGAAAACAGAGAGATGACTGAGGCTAGACAAAGGGGAAGAGAGAGAAACGCATGAGGGATTGCGTGGGACTGTATTTGTTAAGGTTTTTTTTTCTTCAAAGCGTTGCTCATTTTAATAAAGGAGATCCCCCAGTCTCTCTAAGTGCCGCAGATAAAAGAAATCATTTAGTGGCTTAAAAGACTATTAATGTGAAGAGCCACACTTGTCTCTTTCTCTCTCTCCTGTCCTCGGAGGAAATGTCATTGAGCCTGTTGCATCACAATAGCATGGAGTAAAAAATCTTGCATGATGGAATCTGAGACGTGTTGTTTCTTCGCTCACATATTTACGTTGTAATCTGAGGGGCCTAGACAGATGTCACAATAAAAATTAATATTACCTTACATGTATGCAATTACGAGGTCAAGGTAGGAATGGTTTGCTGGAGAGTCAAAGTAATTCCATGTTCTAAATGAAGTTTGAGGCTGTGATCCTCAACAAATTTTCCCTTGCATTCCAGTCATGCTTCATTTCAGACATCTTAGAAGATGAAATTCTAAGATCTCCACTTGCGAATAACCAGTGGAATGTCACTGTAGTCCACCATCTGGGAAAATAAAATGGTTCTAGCTGAAGTCTGTGTTGATAGATTTTTCTAGAATGTTCTGAAGTTGGAAATACAACCTCAAGTGCAATAGGAAGTAGAAGAATTTCAAGTTCAGAGTTGTTTTTAAAAATGTCTTTCAGCTTGTAGCACTGAAACGCTATTGTAATCGTAAAAGAATGACCAAGGATCAGTGATCTCCATATAAAATTTATCATGCAGGCCAAACTGTTAGTCATAGAGACTTGAAACTTGGAGGAATGATAGTACTCACACTGCCGACAATGTCACCAAGGCTCGCCCCAATTGGCCTGACAAGGGCGCTACAGCGATCAAAAGTACAAAATCGCTCATAACTTCTAAACCGCAAGGACACTTTTAGTAAAATGCCTATAACTACTGAACGGAAAGAGAAAAAAATGAAAAATGCCTATACTTACACAACCATTTGTCCTATCAACATGAAAATTGCTGTGCAAAGTCTTGGTCCAAAGTGGCACAAGTGTCTATAAGGACATTTGCGTATCTTAAAAAAACATGGCCGCCATTGGCCTATGAAACTTGAGCACCCATTAGATGAAGGTTAACGGAGGCCGATCGGAAACTCTGTGGGCCTGTTTGACTCACGGCCCCAAAGGTCTGTGAGAAATTTGAAAGAAATCAGCCATTGGGGGCGATATTGCATTTTCCAAAATGATTGTGTACTGCGTTTTTTTTACATCACTTCATTCCAGACAACTTTGCCTCTAGAACCACTGACGTCAATCAAATCGTTTGTTAAATGATTAAGAAGATGAAACCTACTTTTGTAACTTATCCTAGGTTTTGGCTCAATCTGGAAAAAAAACACTGCAGTACTCTGGACTTTCTAGGCCAATAATTATCAAAAAAAAAATTGACATTTACACTTTGGGAGGCTATAACAGGGTTGTTTTTGGGTCCAGTTTGACCCCAAATCCTATAAAGCCTAAAGGAAAACTCAAAACTTCACAAAACCTGGTGAGCACATGCAACAGGTGATTCTAAATGAACCGCAGCTGGCACTATAACAGTCAAACCTTAAAAAAAAAAAAAAAACAGAATATTTCTATGGTTAATTACCTGGATTTTTAAATAATTGATTTAGGTGGTTACAGGCTTGATACATAATGTCTTTTTTCAAAGTACTTAAATGCCTTAAAAGCACTTGAATCCCTGATTTGGTGCTTAAAACATTTCCTATTATGATCAATATTTAAAAAAAAAGCTGATTAATATTTTTGTGGAAACACACATCTAGTGTAGTAAGCTCAATTTCACACATCACTGTCACTACAGTGTCATTTATCTCAACTAGTGGCTAATGGCTTATTACAGGGGTGCTCAACCCTGGTCCTGGAGATCGACTTTCCTGCAGAGTTCAGCTCCAACCCTGACCAAACACACCTGAACCAGCTAATTAGGATCTGAAGGAGCACTTGATAATTATAGATAGGTGTGTTTGATTTGGGTTGGAAATAAACTCTGCAGGAAGGTTGATCTCCAGGAACAGGGTTGGGCACCCCTGTCTTATTATAATCTGCATATTAAATTAGGATTCAACAAAGAATTTTGAAATCTCAAAAATAATTAAAAAAATAATTTTGAAGTTCGTTGAAGTAGCAAGAAAATAAATTAAAGCGATATTTGTAGGGCCCTATGAAATGTTTATATAATAATTTTTATTATCAATCAAAAAGCATATCTAATTAATTGAAATCATGAAACTTAAACAAAAAGTCACATGCTTCAGTATGTGTGTAGTAAACGAAACTGCGTGTCTGCACCATTCATTCACACAGAGACACGCAGAAAATGCATGCTTCATATTTAAATAGCATTTTTGTGGCAAAATAGTCACATACACTAGTCCTTATCAGGTTTAGATTTAAGTGTACTGATCTACCTTAAATTTTTACAAAATTTGATGAATTTTGTGACATTCCGCGTTATACAGTAAATTCCGTTTTTATGACTGGATTCCGTGATTCCATCTGTGTTTTCCACATCGCGGAAATCACAGGGCCCTAGGATATTTTACATCAAAATGAAAAATCTGGCATCATATACTCTCATATCGCTCCTGTATGACTTTTTTTTTCTCCTATGGAACACAAAAGAAGATATTTTAAAGAATGTTTCAACTGTTTTTCATAAAAAGTAATTGGGGTCCAAAGCACTAAAACATTCATCAAAATATCTCTTTTATGTTTCAGGAAGAAGAAAAAAAAGCCATACAGATTTGGAATGACATGAGGATGAGTAAATGATGACAGAATTAAAATTTCTGGAAAAACTGTCCCTTTAAATATGTACGAAGGGACTGTGCACAGTGTTTGCATACTTGATTTTGGGCTTACAGTTGAAAAACTGCAGCAGAAGTCTTCTCTTCATTGCAGTACACACACAGTCGTGGCCTCTCTGAGTTGTGTTTGTGTGTATGTATCTCAGAGAGTCCACCCATCACCCCTTTGGTGTAGGCGATGGAGTGTGACGGCTCGTTAAAGAAAAACAAAGCCCCTCACCTTCCTTTATCACTAATATGCACCTGGAGAGCTGCCGTGCTTTATGATAAACTCGCGCAGCCAAACACACACTCACACAAACACAACTGTGTTTACACACCTACCCAGAATGCACTGGGAGCGCAGCCTTGTTCCAGGGGCCACTGTAAACAACTAAAGTCAATCTGTTTGTGCTAGTTTACTGCCACAGCTCAACTCCTCTGCTCACAAACAGTTTTCCGCCAGCGATGTCAGTGACTTATAGATGCGATATGAGTTTTCTTCCATTTCTCTCTTTGGACGAGTAAATCAAGGCCGACTGGGACCGCAAAGACCTGTTATGTCGCATCGAAACTGAACAAAAATTAGAATGTTTTAGCAGATAAAATACAAAATGTGTTTTCCAATCTGATTTATATATGACTACTTACAGCAACACTTTGGATGAGCAAACAGAGTTACCTGTATGGACACAAACCCTGACCTCACAGGAAAGCGTCCTCCTGCCACACCTCCATAAAGCGCTCCACAGATCCAGTTATGTCCTCTCAATCGAAACTAATACCGTTTCCTCCCCCCTCATCCACTCCTATCCCACAGCCCCCCCTTCACCAGGTTTGATAACAAATATTCCCTCACCTAAATTAGAAATGTGAAGTAATTATACTGGCGGCCCTCCTACGGGTTATTCATAGGAGTCGACGGTCGTAAGAGAGCTTTCTTTATATAAATAGGTTACTTCAGAGGGTGACTTTAATTATGTTGGTTTCAAACAGAACATGAGTGCGGTATTCCGGCGGGATTAAGCGTCTCTGGCTCTTTGTTAACTGAGCACAAATGTATGCCAGCAAGGAGCATCTGCACAAGATCTCCGCTAAATTTATTCAGCCACCGCGCACCTCCGCCGGTGAATAATTCCACTAATAATAAAGATTGCGAGAAACAAGAGGGGGAAAAGGAAATCTACATTCAAGAGAAAAAAAAAGAAGAAAGTGTGTGTAGTTTTCAAGGACGACTTAAAAAACAAAAAAACAAGTTTAATCTGCTTTGCATGGGAAATAGGTATTCTTGTGTTTTGTTCTGTGAGAGTGTGTGTGTGTGTGTATTAGTGTGTGTGTCTCTCTATGTGCTGCACAGTGTTTGTTCCACTGGTGTTCAAAGAACCAATGGTCTATTACTAGGATGTAGTCAGTTTTTTTTTGCTAGTCTAAACGCTTTAAGAAGAATGTTTTCAAACTGGGAAATATTGGGCATCTGCTGAAAATGTAGAAAAAAATATGTGACCCTGGACCACAACTCTTAAGTAGCACGGGTATATTTGTAGCAATAACCAAAAATACATTGTATTGGGTCAAAATTACACATTTTTCTTTTATGCCAAAAATCATTAGGATGTTAAGTAAAGATCATGTTCCATGAAGATATTTTGTATATTTCCTACCGTAAATATATCAAAACGTAATTTTTGATTAGTAATATGCATTGCTAAGAACTTAATTCGGACAACTTTAAAGGTGATATTCTTTTAAATAATTTTTTTTTTTTTTGCACCGTCAGATTCCAGATTTTCAAATAATTGTATCTTGGCCAAATATTGCCATAACCTAACAAACCATACATCAGTGGAAAGCATATTTATTCAGCTTTCAGATGATGCATTTAATTAGAAATTACACTTTGACACTTTGACACATTGACACTTACGACTGGTTTTGTGGTCCAGGGTCACATGTTCTCAAAATTAGAAAACAACCTATAATTTCCTTAAACTTCAATGTCACTGCTTAGTGCTTTTTGAAGTTATCCTAACATGAGTAGAAGGGCGGTTTTTAAGCATGTTTTATAAATTAATTGTATTCTGAAGCACTGTATTAAAAACTTAAATGCGATATTCGAAAAAGAACTGATCAAAATTAGAGAACACTTACAGATACATCCAAGTTATTGGTGTTAATCTGAAACCTAATTTCCTTAATTATATGACAAACCCTATTTAATTGGCAGTATTCCTCTAATTTTCACTGAGATTACTAGATGGCGGGCTGCTCTAAGGTGACTGAAACCCTGCGACAGGAGGTTGTCCAGATGAAGGCCAAAGTGATGACCCTTACAGCCACTGCAAGGAAAGTTGGTCGTTTCAAATCTGTGATTTATCAAATATTCATCCAATAATGCATTCAAGTTCCCCAAAAAGGTTACATTTATCATCCACATAAGAAGACAGGATAATGCAGAGACTCTCAATGGGGAATCGGTTCAGCACTGCAGCTGGAATTGTTTGCCAGTTCAGCGCTGAACCGGGTAAGGATCTGTCTCGGCTAAAAAAGACTAAAATGTATTAAAAAATTAGCATCAAAAAAGCCAAAATGTTATTGCGGAATGCTCCACACACCTCTACGCGAGCATTCATGTGTGCAGTTGCCAGATATCAAGAGTTCAGATCTCTAAATAAGAGCTTCGCTGTTACAAGCATACATTTCCTGCACAATGTTTTGCTTATTTTAAGCAATCTGGCAACCATTGCCAAAGGGCCACCAACGATGATCTGAAAACTCTGACAAACAAGCTGGATTTTAGCGATCTAAATGAAAGCGTCATTCAGTTAGTCTGCGTTCTGTCATGAAATCTCGACGATATTGTTTGCGATTGTGGTTGCTGAATAAATGCACTTACTCAACCACTGCTGTTTTAATAGAGAAACATACGCTATTGCAATTTGGAATTAGTGGAATTAAGTCTACCAAGTAGACGTATAATAAATCAGTACACTAGATGAGGTCAAATAAACCATGTGTATGAGTCCACATTCTATTGCTTTGTGCTTATTGGTGAAAGTGCAATACCTGAGATGCAAAAACAAATTGCTCAAATGACAACAATCATTACGATTATAATTTTGAGCAAAAATAATTTTTATCAGTTTAACCATTATACAGCATGATGAAAAAGTGACTAAGATTTTATTGACTACAACCTGACTAAAATGCTCATACATATTGTTGACTTAAACTTTACTAAACAAAAACAAAATTATATACTACACTAAATATTATAAATGAAAAGTACATTTGAGTAAGACTAAGACTAAATTAAAAATGGCTGCCAAAATTAATACTGCTGTACGGTTAGTTAATTAATAATAATCTTATTGCTAAAATGTCAAGCTTTCATTGACTAAAACTAGACTAAAACACTTCAGGTTTTCTTTGACTAAAACTAGACTGAAATGTTGAGACTTTCAGTTGACTAAAACTCGACTAAAATGAAATTTTATGATAAAAACTATCAATGACATTTAACATGGGACTAAGACCTGAAATACCTGACAGAATTAACACTATGTAGTGGTTACTGTTCTCTAATTTTGATCACTAAATTTTTCTAATTTTTGTTTTCTCCATAAAATAAAGGTTTTTGTTGAAAGGCCTTGCATATTTTGTCAAAAATGTAAGTAGATCAGTGGTATGCCTACAGCAAATATTCCTTCAAATTTTGAGTGATAAAGATAACTATATTTCAGAAAAAAAACAAGTAGTTAAAGATCGTTCTCTAATTTTGATCTCCACTGTTTCAGAATATATTATAGTCATATATGCCATTATTTTTTGTAAAAAAGTCCCTACTGCACTACAATGAAAAAATATGAACCTTCAAAAGTGTGAACACCCATAAACATTAAGCATTTTTAGTGTTTTAATATCCATACAACAGCAATATGAGAATTTAAATATATCATCCCACAGTTGAATTTGAAATATTTGTTAATTTGGTCATATAAATCATAGACCAAACTTTCTTTAGTCCTTACTGTGTTGATCGACCACACCATGTTTGATGTATTTAAATATATGTTTACACACTTCTATTTGTTTTTATGTATATACACATAGTACTACTGATCTAAAAGTCTGATTAGTAGTAACCATTTTCTAAGAGGCTAAGAGCAACAGTAGCATCTACATTTCTCAAGCAGCAATATCAAAATATCAGCGAGGCAGCGCTTCAGCCTGGCTCTAATGTTTCACAATCATACACAAACAATATCCGTCTGTTTGACTGCGGCAGAATTTATAGCCACCCCATTGATTGCTTTTGCCGGACATGATGGCTGTAAATTGCAGGCCGTTTGGTAAATGCGGGCAGTTAGAAGTGTACAAGTAATTATTTCACGGCTGCTGATTGAAACATAATTCCAATATGGCCTTCTGAAAATGACAGCATTCCCAAAGTCCTCCGTTTTAATTTGGAGGTGATACTAATTAGGGGGAGCATTATAGGACTTTTTATGTGATCTCTCCAACGGAGCCCCAAATAATTAAAATGTCAGCGGAAATAAATATGCATAAACAGCTCGTAATTTCAGAAATATCGTCCCACGTCGTTCGTGGCTTGTGGGAAAAGAAGCACTCGTATGTTATTTATGCTTTCTCAGGGAAGTTTATATAGCATTGCACAGAAGTTAACAATCTAAAGCCGTTAAAATAAACTGAACGGCTGAGCATGAAGAGTGAAACTCATTATTAGAATCTGAAAGTTAGAGGCATATATTATCTATTATATTAACACTGTAAAAATATTTTTAAAAAATCATTTCTCTTTTTTTAAGTGACTAAATAATAGATAATATGTGTTTATAATATATGTATAATAAAAATTATTATATAGCTGCATTGCAAAAAATAATTTTTTGAAGTTGGAAAAAATGTGAATGTTTGAAAATACTGTCAAAATACATTAAAATTTCATATTTAATTCAGCAAGTTCCTGGCCATTTCTTTAGAATTGTTTATGAAATTTACTAGCAATTTGTCAATGAAAGTAGGTTCTACACCATTTTTTTCAGTGCACTAATTATTATAAACTATTCTTATGAATAACAACTCTGATATATATCAATCAAAATTGCTAGCAAATTTCACAAATAGTGACACAGTAACATTAAATTAAATGTGATTTTTTAAAATAGAAAGACACACTTGTAAAACACACTTTGTCATATTTACAACTTCCAAAAATCATTTATCTTTTTTTGACAGTGACTATATAATAAATAAAATATATATTGATGATACGTATAATAATTATTATTATTATTAAATACAATATATATATATATAGAGAGAGAGAGAGAGAGATTTTTTATTGTTACATTAACATTGTTTTTTTAAATTCAGGAAAATACAGTCAAAATACAGTACATTAAAATTTTATATTTATTTCAACATATTACTGGTCATTTCTTTTGAATTGTTTATAAAATGTACTAGTAATTTGTGAGTTAAAAATGTTCCTACACAGTTTTTATGATGAACAAGAACAAGACTAAAACTAAAATAGTTTTTTTCTTGTAAAACACACTTTGTCATCTTTGTCTTATTTACAACTTCCAGAAATTATTTATCTTTTTTTGACAGTGACTATATAATAAATAATATATATTTATGATATACATATAATAATAATTATTATTAAATACAGTATATATATATAGAGAGAGAGAGAGAGAGAGAGAGATTTTTTAAATTGTTACATTGTAAAAAACTTTTTTTTTTAATTCAGAAAAAAAATGTGTAGGTTTTACAAGAAAACACTGTCATATATCTGATACATCAAATATTGTTAGTAAATTTCACATGATGATAAAGGCAAGTGGCAAGTAAAATCAAACTAAACGTGATTATTTTTTAAAGTAGAAAGACTAAAACTAAAATAGTTTTTATTTGTAAAACTGTGATCTTTGTCTATATTTACAATTTTGAAAAATCTTTTTTTTTTTACAGTGACTATATATATATATATATATATATATATATATACACAATGTGTGTGTGTGTGTGTGTGTGTGTGTAATAAATTAAAAATATGTATATAATATATAAAATATGTATATATATATAATTTGTGTTCATATGTATTCATATGTATCATTTTAAAAAAGGTTAAATCTAAAAAAGTATTTATAAAAGCCACAACGTAAAGCTACACTAAAGGGACACATGGGACAGCTTAATCAAGGCAAATCACAGAAGCTATTGATGAATGATTTCAATTAAAAGGCTGTGTGCTCATATGCCATAAATACACTATTGTAATCAGAGCCTGTACAAAAGATAGACACCTCTTTAATCTCAGACAATTCCACCATGGGACTACAGGCATCACACACAATGCTTGTGCTGATATGAAGCCTGACTTGTGTACCACTGAGAAAAATGCAAAACAACAACAACAACAAAAGTGCAGCTCTGATACAAGATTTTATATTGTCATGGTTGCTCTGCCTTTTTGTTATGAGAGGTATTTGGGGCGGCTTGGGCTTCCTACACTGGACCTGTTAAAGGCCTTTGGGGTTCCGTGTTAATTGTTTCATGTAAACCACATTTTGTACTACAAGCAACGCAGGCTGACATGCTGGTGCTCAGGTCAACCCTGCACACAGATATGAACGATTGCAATAAAATATTAATGGGATATGCAAAGCAGCCAGGGAAATCACCACCAGTTTGGCTGAGGGAGTAAGACAGGTCTGCGAAATAAAAGGCATAGAAGATAAGAGGGATGTTACGAACACGAAACACTGAATAATGACTCAACAACCGGCTTCTGTATCAGTCCAGTTCTCACAAACAACATGACATGTACACGGCCTGTTAAAAAACAGGGGGCCAGTGCAACCTGGCCCACATAAGAAAAGAGGGAGAGATGAGTTCTGACCTTGTCAACTAATGTCCAGCAGATATCCGATTACCGGCCCTGCCACTCTCAGCTATTTTCCCATAGAGAAGCAGAAAGAGATAGAGAAATGTACAGAGATTAAATATAAGTGCATTATAATCAACAATAATTATATATCAATTATTATATAGTGATATGGATCAATCACAAATAAAACAAACAAAAAAAAAAACTCTAGATTGAGGTTCTTAGAAATCTACTTTTTATAGTACTTTTTTTAAGAAAATTCTAATTTTAAGTCAAAATAAAATAAAATAGATAAAATATAGTAGTGTCACCATAATATGAAAAATATTGACATATTTTCCTTACACCTTACATTAATGTAAGTGTACACATCTTATTCATTATTTTCCAAAGTGTTTAAATATATTTTAACAAAACAAAACAAAACAAAACAAATTAAATTACATGAAATTAAATTTTAAATTAAATTAAATTAAATTTTGTGGTGTAACCATTAAGTGATTTTTTAACATATTTCCCATACACATTAAATGTATCTAAGTGTACATACATTATTCATTATTAAAAAAAAAGTATATATTTTTTTCATAAAATAAAATAAAATAAAATGTAACCATCAAGTGAAAAGTACTGACATATTTTCCTTACACCTTAAATGTATCTAAGTGTATACATATCTTATTCATTATTTTCCAGAAAAGTTTAAATATATTTTTCATAAAATAATAATATAAAATAAATGGTTTAACCTTTAAGTGAAAAGTATTGACATATTTTCCTTATTTTATTATTATCATTATTATTTATTTATTTATTTACTTATTTTTCAAATATTATGAATTATTAATTAATAAATGTCATTGCATTTTGGGAAGTCACCTCAAATGATATTTTACAATCTTTAGCAACCTCAAATTATGTGATATTTTAAGAACTTAAACTTAAAAAAATATATATATTTTCATGAACTTTCTTTTCATCCTTTTAATGAGACTTGTTTCACTGCAATATCAGGACAGTTGTATCCCTATGACATTTCTGACTATATGCACCCCAAAAATATCAAAATAAATTCCTGTATCTATATATTGCATTTTAACATTTTTTAATAAATTTAATACATCCAGACAAATTGAGCATCAAGTCATTGACACATACAGACATTTGTACACTGCAGCATCTTTCGTAACATCATAACACCAAAAAAAGGTGCTAGTAGCATTAAACAGTCACAAATTGAGCTTTTAAGATCATTAAGAACATTCACTTAAATGTGCAAATTCAGCATTATATCCATGACATGTACATCAAATAGATGAAAAGTCTCTCTATTCTTAGTAGCCCCGTTATCTTCCTCTCATTCATGCTCCGTCCTCTTAGTTCTGAGGGAAAGTCTATGCATATATAGGCACGGGGCCCAACGCCACTTTCATCTCCAGGCACAGGACTGGAGACGGGCATATCTGCTGTTGCCAGGAGCAACATTTGGTTCACTTAGAGAGCTCGGTGCCTCCTGCTTTCTCTCCATTTCAGATAAAGCCACTCAGCTAGATTTCCCCTCAGAGATATGGGCAGCCACAACTTGGCCTTCAGAGAAGCAATGCATCAGCCAACAATAAGCAGCTACAGATATGACCAAACAACAGACGTCACGACTTAGACACAATGGAAAATTGGCTGAGAGTTAGACGCATCAGAATTCGGGTTAAAGCGCAGTGGGCAAAATGTGCATGTATGCAGAAATGGTCTTCCGTGCCAAGATGGCGATCGCGTATAGGTTTGGGTTCATTTTCCTTTTAAATACTCAAATCAAATGCTTTAACACATTTAGTGCATTCAGTGTTTTTTAAACATCAGCATTCTGCTTAACTGATATTGAGCGGCAACAAATCTACAGCATCATGGCAAAATAAACTTTATTTTATTGAGTTATGTAATAAGAGAGACAGAAAACTATGAATAAAAGTAGTTCAATTCATAAAAAAAATGCCAATCTTTAAATGAATCTTGACATACTCAATGAATCTGTATAACAAATCATTGAATTAGTGAAAACTGCTCTTGACTTACTCATTGAATCAACTTAATGATTTACTGAATCAGTCAGAAAAGTACTGGTCTTACCTAATGATTCTGTCTAATGATTCAGTGAATCAGTCAGAAAAATAATTGTCTTACCCTCTGAAACAATATAATGATTCAATGAATCAGTCAAAAACAGTACTTGTCTTACCCTCTGAATCAGTCCAATGATTCAATGAATCAATCAGAAAAGTACTGGTCTTACCTACTGATTCTGTCTAATGATTCGATGAATCAGTCAGAAAAATACTTGTCTTAACCTCTGAATCGGTCTAATGATTCAATGAATCAGTCAGAAAAATACTTGTCTTACCCTCTGAATCGGTCTAATGATTCAATGAATCAGTCAGAAAAATACTTGTCTTACCTCTGAATTGGTCTAATGATTCAAAGAATCAGTCAGAAAAGTACTGGTCTTACCTATTGATTCTGTCTAATGATTCAATGAATGAGTCAGAAAAATACTTGTCTTACCCTCTGAAACGATATAATGATTCAATGAATCAGTCAAAAACAATACTTGTCTTATCCTCTGAATCAGTCCAATGATTAAATGAATCAGTCAGAAAAGTACTGGTCTTACCTACTGATTCCGTCTAATGATTCAATAAATCAGTCAGAAAAATTCTTGTCTTACCCTCTGAATCGGTCTAATGATTCAGTGAATCAGTCAGAAAAATACTTGTCTAACCCTCTGAATCGGTCTAATGATTCAATGAATCAGTCTGAGTGTTATAACTGAATCTGTCATAGCATTCTTATTCACTAATCTTGTCTTTTATCACTGAAATTGTACAAAATTTTATGTTAATGTTCTTGTTTATTATATTTCCTAAGCATGTTTGAATTTGTTTGGGGCCATCTCAAACATAACCCAATTATAAATCAGACAGAGAACAAAAATGAGCATAGCAGTCCCTCTTCAACAGTTGACTTCAATCTTTCCGTCTCTATTCGAGCCTGATTCTATGTAGGGCAGCTAGGAAACGCTCCCTGTGATACTGAGTGTAAAATTATACCTAAGTGTTCAGAGTGAGAGCTTTTTTCTCTCTTTCTGCTAACATGATGTGTTAAGCACGGTAGTGTGAGAAGAGATAAAGCACTTCCTTGTTCATTTTCATGCGCTGCCTTAAGTAGATCTCTGGGGAAGCTTCAGGCCTCAGAGGAGGCAGCAGGTATGAGATTCCTCTGCCTCACACACATCCAAACGTGCCTCAGTTCTTTACATCTCACATAACATACTTATCCCCTCTCAAAAAAATACAAATATATAGCACTGGGAACACAAACTGGAGTTTTTTTTTTACAAATATTCCCTGTCATTACCATCAACAGCTGTGGACTCAAGTTTAGAAAAAAAATACAACAGTAAAAGAATATTTAATATTACATTTTATATTATACTTTACCTTAATAATGTTGGCTGTAACTGAAAGTAGCAACGCTACTATCTTAACTGCATTTTTCATTAGACTGACACAAAAGAGAAGAAATGGTTAAATAAAGTCCAGTGTTAATTTAGTTGACAAATAATTTTCGTCATAATTTTTTTTACTGACGAAAATGATACGATAACAAAATAAAACTCGTTTTGAATGACAAAAACTATGATGAAAATCTACTGACATTTTTGCCAATGAATAAAACGAGATGAAAGTATTATGGAAGAACGATTTGGGAAGAGATTCATTCAGAACGAATCTGCTGCATGGTTAGGAGGTTAGATGTCAACATATGAACTGTACCATAGCCTATGCATTCAAAAATGTCAGTATCTGGGAGAAAGAGAAAAGCAGACATATGGATAAATTTGACAATGCAAAAGAGAACCCAATTGAGCACACACACCGAAGCAGCTCCTCTCACACAGCGCACAAATACTCATTCACTTCGCATGAACAGAGAAATAGACACTAAATGATGTCAAATTGTCCGTTTTGACAAGTATTCACGTAAACACACTCGATTACGTCTTAAGTGAACGTAAACAGTTGGGAGAATATCAGACGTGTGTCAGTACATTGCATCTGTGTGTTCGGTCTTAAAGGGACAGCAGCCTAATTTATTTGCCATTGTCTGAGTCATTGATGTTAATCAAGCAACAAAAGAAAGACAGAAAATCACTCACTGCTCTTGGCTGAATCACTTTAGTAGACTTAATAAAGATTAATCTAAATTTATTTATAGAAATAAATATGTCTGCTTGAATGAATGAATGAAGAATGAATGAAAAAGTCGTTATAAAGAATGCATAATTAGCCTATAGAACCATTGGTATTTTAAAAAATACCATGTTCTTGTTTTTTCATGAGAAGTGGTTTCATTTAATTTTAATATAAAGCCATGTTGTGTGTCACTGCACTTAAATCAGTGTCTATCATGATAAAACCTTAATATCAAACCTATATAATGAGTTTGGAAATTTTAGAGAAATGCTTAATAAATGCATTCGATTTTAGCAGAAAAAATTTACTGTAGATTTAGTCGACTAAAATCTTATGATATTTAGCCAGCTAAAACTGGACTAAAACTAAAACAATTCAGATGACTAAAATATGACTAAAACTAAATGGCATTTTAGACTATGACTAAAACTAAATTTGCTTTTAAAATGAACACCGATGAAGTCATTATTTTTGTTTTCTTTGCACACAAAAAATTGCCTGAAAAACCACCTCATGTGAGCGTAAAAACTTTTTTGCGATATATGGGAGCTTCAATTTGCGCAATTTGAAGGGTAATGGAAACGCAGCTACAGACAAGACCTTGAGAACATTACACAGGCTAAACGCTAGCAAATACATGAACGCATTGAGAAGGCTCACAATCGGTAACCCTTCTGACACGCATGTAATCATGAGGCAAAATCAATGACGTGTTTAAAACTATAATTGCCACTCCTAAACTGCTTCAGTAGCAATACGCTGTTGACGAAAACAGCAGCGCTGCAAAAACCTCCTCTGCTGCCCACAGCCTTCTTGCATCTTTTATATGAGGGAACTATGTGTAATTCCAATGTAGGAAGAGATTTGTGATGCAAATCCATGAATATGCAGCGCTTCCTCGATAAGATGGACCGTCCTTTGGCGGAGTCGTGATGTTCGGCGCCTCCTCGCATCTTTAGTCTTATATCAGGTGCATCCCCACATCCCGGGCTAAATACGCCATTAGCGCTGATCAGTGGGTAAGATAATCCAGGTTATAAATATGAGGCTAGGTGAGAGTGCCTTTGGGCTAATGCTATATGAATAAGACATGGCCTATATTTTTGTCCTAGGCATAGACATGGTTTATGGGACATAGCCCACATTGTGAAATCCAATCAAAGGCACAGTCACAGAACCCTGCGCTCATAGGAGCTCCAACCCGTGCTGACTTACAGCCGCGGCGCTACGCCGAGACTCCAGCAGTGCGCGGGGAAGAGAAAGAAAGAAAAATGACACCATATGCACCACGAAATAGCATTTTAAAAGACCACCCTCACGCTGCACAACAAAGACTAACACTCTGCAATTAGTCTAATTAATGTAAAACAATGGGCCGCATGGCCACTTATCAAATTGATTGTTCTCCCTATCGAAGGGGGAGTGCGGTAGGCCTGGCCTTGTAAAGGGCGACTAATTTCGGGAGATGATTGGAGTTGTCACGTTGCTGCGGGCCAATTACCTCCTGACTCCGGTCACGGACGGCAGACGAGATAATTAGCATGCGTTTAAGAGGCGCACTTACCGCTCATATTCTAATTAGCTGCGTGTTGCCATAATATGGAAAGTGAGGGTGGACATCTCCAGAACTTTAGAGATTCGGAGCCGGGTTTGAGGGACAACAGTCCGTCCCCTCTGATCATAATAAGGGTTTTTTTTTTTCCTCAGCCCGTCTCAAGCAGCTTAAAGGAGCCACTTTTCTCAGAGTCCTATAAACTGTCTTCCTCTCATCTGTAGCTGCCGCAAATCCATCATTAATCCTTTCAATTAATTTATTCTAGCGAGCTTCTCTCAAGCTTTAGCCCTCCTGATTTCACATAGTACAAAAACCACGAGTTTATAGACAATGGTGAAGCGCTTCTCTGTCAGCGCCGCTCAACGAAAAAGGTAACGGGAGGCAAGTTTAAAATATAAATAAATAAAGCGAGGGTGGCATTTACTGGAATGATAGTGCGTGTCCTGCGGGATGTGAGGAACTCACATTGTTTCTTGTGCGGCTGACCCTTGAGAGAGGATTCGCCTGCTGCCTTTATCCTCCACATTCTCTTAATGGCCGTTTTACACTTTTAATTAATTCCATTTGACACCATTGAGACTCCTCATATACATGTTAATTGCAATAGGAGGGATGGCGGGAGAAGGAGGAGGAGGGGTAGCTTAGTTTTTGGTACTGCACTACTCTCTTCTTCTCGTCTGAGCCTATGATGTGAGTAGGAATTAAATGATTGACTGAAGGATTTAGCTCAAAACTAGTTGAGAATACAAATCTTTATGCTAATTGCTGTTGCTACAGCGCTACTGTGTCATTTTATTCTCAGTTTAAGATGTTCTTCATCAGGGTAATGTATGTTCTGTCCATCAAACTGACAAAAGCAAGAGCTCCAGGCTGAATTAAACACCTTTTGCATTGTCGGTAAACACTGTTTAGAGAGCAATTGACTAAAGCAAATTACCTCTTCTGAATGCTAGTTCATGCTTCCCAACATTTTAGATATTTAACACAAAAATGTAATTTTCATACTGCTCAACAATCGTCAACTGGATTAAATCACTGATCTAACAAAACCTAGTAACTAACTGGAAGTTAGTCTTGGTTGGACACCATGAACTAACCTTTCAGTGGATCTGCGCTAAAAATGTAAATAAACATGCATAATTCAATTTTTATTTTATTTATTTTATTTTTAGTGCTGTGCAACAATTAATCGCATCCAAAATAAAAGTTTGTTTACGTAATATGTGTGTCTGTGTATATTATGTATATGTAAATACACACACACACAGTATATTTTTTGAAAATATTTACATGAATTAACATATATATATTTGTATTGATATAATTGATATTAGATATAAATCTATTTAATACATAAACATAACATATTTTTCCTAAATATATTCATGCATGTGTGTGTATTTTATTTATATACATAATAAATATACACAGTACACACACATATATTATGTAAACAAAAACTTTTATTATGGATGTGAATAATCATGATAAATCATTGCACCGCACAATTAATTTAATTTAATTTAACTTAATATAATTTAATTATTTAATTTTAATTTAATTATTTAATTTAATTTTATTAATGTTATTTTATTTTATTTTGAATGCCACTGTTCTGCATATTGTCCTCCTTTAATGTTTATGGTGAGTAATGTTTCAGTGGATTTGTGCAAAAATTGAAAATAGGCATAAATAAATTGATTTTTTATTTATTTTATTTTATTTTATTAATGCCACTAAATACTGAATACTGTCCTTAATGTCTGTGCTGGCTACGGTTCTGCCGTAAAAAAATTATTCTTTTTACTATTTTAGTTTATTAATAATCTGTGTTGGTGAGGTTACTTTTAAAATGTAATAAGTGGTGTAACTATTTCAATTACTTTATTAAAGTAATGTAACTGATTACATTTGATTAGATTTCTTTTCTAAACTTCTAATGAAAGTTTTCAACTGTTAATTTTTACATTTAAAGCAGGCGGGGTTAACTTTACAGTAATACTCAACACTGATCACTGTCAGACTTCACAATCCTTCATCACTTAAATTAGGATTATAATAATTCAATTTCACCATAAAATCAGACTTTGGCACCTGTTTTTACCTCATTAGATCGTTCTGAAGTTAAATACAGATTTAAAGAACAGATTTAAAAGAAATAGTTTAACAGCTATGATACTGTTTTTGAAATCAGAAACACTGACATCTAACAATGTTTTGGGACAAAAGCAGTTAGCAAGCATCATATTCTGTGTCCCAAACTCCTGAAACATTAGTGTAACTGTTATTTAATTACACATTTTTTCTCTTCTCAGTAACTGTAATGGATTACAATTACATTTAACTTTGTTGCATGTAACTAGTTACTCCCCAACACTATTAAGATGCAACAATAACTGGCAAATGATTTCATTTTCATGTTTTCAGCAGCCAGATCCACTTTGATGGTGGAAATTCAGTTTATTAAATAACTTGCAGCTCTAATTAACTGCCTCTACATGTAAATGATGACAGCCTCATTATCAGTTATTATCAGCTATTGCACTGACTACACTGATGACAGAGTCTTAGAGGAAGAGTCTAGCTTGTACACACACGACAGCAAGCGGCGGTAAATCTGGCTTAATACTGTTAAACAGTATCACACACGGCGCATACCTACACGCTGATCTTTCTGTAAACACTGCATTATTTCCCACCCTACACTTCTTTTTAATGCGAACACGCCGCGCTCTTCTACAGCCCGCGTTGGCTGACAGCTCCTCATTCAGCGCTGCTGTAATACAGCGGTTCCAAACGACAGGCCGACGTGTCTCGGCAGAAGTGAGATTTAAAAAGGGAACGACTGAGAGACACCGAGATGGAGGAGATGGCGAGTGGAGGCTGACAGGAGAGGCAGGAGCCAGTGCACTTGGAGGAGCTGTCTAACAAGGTGCTGAGCACAGAAACCCAAGGGAGTCTCTGCTCTCTTACCCCTCAAGATTAGACGCCGGCAGTCAAGCAGGACATGGGAACAATGCGAAGGGGCGCCGGTGAGAGGGAGGTCCCCGAAAACAAGTCAGTCCGCATGTCACTCTCTCTCGTTCTCTCTGTGGGAGCACATCTCTAAACATCTCCTTATGTCAGGACAAATTGCTCAAGCTTCAAATCTTATTCTTTGAATCCTGAAAAGGCAATAGAGAATTAATATATGGCAGGGGGATGGGGAGGGAAATGAAGACCAGAGTAGGACAGCAAAAATTACTATGACTACTAAGAAGCAAAAAGACCGCACAGCAATAAAAACGAATTCTACATCATGCATACAGTAATTTTACCACGTTTTGTCATTACATATACACTGTTTGATATGATATTGTTACATTATATTAGGGGCTTGACAGAGCGATTACTTTTCAAAATGATGAAGGGTTATATGGGTTATAGGCACATATGACTGAGTGCAATGTTGTTTACAGTATTTACCTTACTTTTTGAAAGTATTTCTTTATTTGTAAAAGAAATACAAGAAAAATACATCATAAATAATTTTTATCTTAAATCACATTCAAACCTTTTTCCCCCCAAATGGACTAAATTCTATTTTGTTTTAGTAATTAATAAATCACGCATATAATAATGTAATAAAAACATGATAATTAATATTATACATAATATATGCATTACATAATTTTTTTTTTGGCATTATATTCTGTAAAATAGTGTATATATACAGACTTTATACACATAGACCTTTATTTATTGATATTTATTGATTGATTGGTTTAATTTATTTTTATTTATATAATTTTTAGTTGTTATTTTTTTATTTTATTGTACTTTCTTTTTTCTCTTGATTTTAGTTAATTAATAATTTTATTATTTATTTGCAGAAATGTATTATTGTATTTACCTTTATACATCTTAGTTCAGTTTTGTAATGTGATTAGATTTGTAATTTATTTTTTTATTTTTTTATTGCAGAAATGTGTGTGTTATTGTATTTTACCTTTCTACATCTTAGTTTTCAAATTTGTATTACATGACTAGCTTTATAATTTATTTTTATTTATTTAATTGTTTATTTATTTTATTGTATTCATTCATTCTTTTTTTGCAGAAATGTGTGTTATTGTATTTTATTTTTCTACATCTTAGTTTAATTTTGGAATATATTATTGTATTTATTTATTTATGCAGAAATGTGTGTTATTGTGTTTCACCTTTGCACATCTTAGTTCAATTTTGTAATATATGACTGGCTTTATAATTTATTTTTATTTATTTTATTTTAAATAATTTATTTATTATTATTATTATTATTGTTAATTTATTTTGGCAGAAATGCGTGTGTTATTTTATTTTACGTTTCTACATCTTAGGTCTAATTTGTAAAATATATTAGCTTTCATACTTATTTATTTACTTGTTTTTTAATTAATTTATTCATTTATTGTTTAAAGAAATGCATGTGTTACTGTATTTTACCTTTCTACATCTTAGTACGGTTTTGTGACATATGATAGGCTTTATAATCGGTCATCGGCCACTCTGCTTTCCTAAAAAAACGTATTGGTCAACCACGACTAAACCACTCCAAACACCCTAGCAACCACATAGAAACATTCTTATAACCATTCAGAACACTTTAAACACCCTGGCAGTCACTTACAACACCACGACATTGATGCGATTAAGTTTTGGATGGGCAAGCACCACTTGCATTTTCAAAATCACATTTCCATTTCACATCTCAACACCCCCCCCCCCAAAAAAAGGTTTGTTCCTAATGCTTGACTTAACCAAAGGCTTTAAAGTGGCTCAAGACATTTCAATCCCTTCCCACTGACACCAGTTGATGAAATCCAGATGGCTACTTTTGCCTGACCACTCAGCCATCACTGCTATTTGCACCACTGGCCACACGGCACGCGCTCCAGCTGCCACCGCCATAGTTCATCTCATGTGGCTGCGAGAAAAAAAAAAGTCTTGTGGTCACCGATATGCTACCGTTGACAACTGTAAGACACTGTCGTTTTTTGGTTTTACGAGTGAATCATTGCCCTTTCGTGGCAAGAGCTTGTGTAAGCTGACTGTTGGGTTTGAGAGTGCTGTTTTGATAGAGAGGTGGGACTTTATCTCTGTCTTACTCTTTCTGTCTGACCTTACTTTCCCCGTGATCACTCTTTCCTTCAAAGCCATTAGGGTCCGATTTCGCTCACCTTATATAGGAAGACGCTGCCCTTGAACAATACATGGAGTCCTTAAGCCAATGTAGACTCACCAACTAGAGTGCTTTAAAAGGATGTAGAGGAGCTGCCTGCACCACACATACACACATGCTCACACACAGGTACACATTTTTTTGTGGGGACATTCCATAGGCGCAATGGTTTTTATACTGTACAAACTGTATTTTCTATCTTCTTACCCTAATCCTACACATAAACCTGCTATTCACACAAAACTAGGCATTTTTAGATTTTCAAAACCCATCATTCTGTGTGATTTATAAGCT
Source organism: Labeo catla (assembly GCA_012976165.1). Lineage (NCBI taxonomy): Eukaryota > Metazoa > Chordata > Actinopteri > Cypriniformes > Cyprinidae > Labeo > Labeo catla. Next base: position 145,379 of record VONZ01001222.1, read on the forward strand.
TGTTTCCTCATGGGGACCTAAAAATGTCCACGCAAGGTCAAAATTTACTGGTATTACTATACTTGTGGGGACATTTGGTCCCCATAATGTAGTGAATACCAGTACAAACACACAGACACACAAACACATGGTGTTCAACATATTTGCATTCATTCAGGTCTCAGTCTTCATCTTTGAAGCAGTAAACAATGCAGCTTTATTTTATACTAACTTTTCATATTTTATATAAATTAAAAACAAACTTAAATTCCGGTTAGTTTATCACATATTCTTACTGTAACATACATATTCTTATATTCAGGAGTATTTTATATGATAATTTATATGATAATTTTATGGTTCTTGTGCCATTTTTAAAGATAATATTTAATTATAAATATTTAATATTAAACATAAATATTTCAACAGTGCATTTATACATTTACAGTGAAAATATAATGATGAACAGATAATTTCTGTTAAATTTATTTTAAAAAATAATAAGTACATATAATGCATTTAAAGTAAAAATTATGAATTTCTGAGCAAACTATTTTATTTTATTTAATATTTTAATAAAAAAACAACAACAAGCAATTGTAATAATACATTAAAGTAAAATGATTAATTTCTGGATAAACGATTTCTTTAGAAATATAATAAAGTATTTCCTTAAAATATATCCTTACTGACTGCTAAGACCACAATATCTGCTAAAAATAGAAAGCAAATGAGCAAAATGAGCAAAATGTATAATTATTCCTTTTGTATTTTACAGAAGTAAGTCATATGCGAATATATATAGGCAATAAGTTTATTTTATTTTATTAAATTCAACTTAATTTAATAATACTTTTATTAAAAGGTAAATGTAATAATACATTAAAGTAAAATTTGTTTATTTCTGGGAAAACTATTCCTTTAAAAAATATAATAAACTATTTCTTTAAAACTATTACTGACTGATATGAGCACAATATCTGCTAAAATACAAAGCAAATGAGCTAAAAGTATTATTTTCCTTTTGTGTTTTACAGAAGAAGTCATATGTGAATACATAAAGACACACATTTTATTTATTTAATTGAAGTTAACTTAATATAATAATACTTTTATTCAAAAATATTAAAATGTTAACTACTTTTATTTTAAAAAATGTGAGTACATGTGAGTCTGTGAATTATATTAATTTATTTTAGTTTATAATACATTTATTAAAAAAAGTATATAAAGTATATTAATATTATTATTATTATTAATATTATTATTATATGTATTTATTAAAACAAAAACAGCAAGTAAATGTAATAATACACTTAAGTAAAAATTATCAATTTCTGGGTAAACTATTCCTTTAAAAATATAAAAAAGTATTTTCAATCATTACCAATTGATACAACCACAACACCTGCTAAAATACAAAGGAAATGCGCAAAAGGTATAATTATTCTATTTGTATTTTACAGAAGAAAGTCATAAAGACAGTATTTTAATTTAATAATACTTTTATAAAAAAATATCAGACTATTAACTACTTTTATTAAAAAAATGTGAGTATACGTGAGTATATTTAATATATTATTTTATTTCATTTTATAATATATTTATTTAAAAAAGTAAATGTAATAATACACTAAAGTAAAAATGATTAATTTCTGGGTAAACTATTCCTTTAAAAATATAAAAAAGTATTTCCAACCAACTGATACAACCACAATATCTCCATCAGTGGAAATACAAAGCAAATGAGCAAAAAGTATAATTCTTCCTTTTGTATTTTACAGAAGAAAGTTACATGTAAATATATAGACATTTAATTTAATTTAATAATACTTTTATAAAAAATATCAGAATAGTAACTAGTTACTATAATGTGAGTACATAAATTACATGTTTTTACTTTTATTATATATTTATTAAAAAATGACTAATTTCTGAGTGAACTATTTCTTTAAAAATGTACTGTAGGTTGTGTGATTACTTGCAAATTAAATTTTATTGATATACAAAATACAACGAAATACTGCACCTTTAACCACTTTGCTAATTAGCTTGAGCTGCTAATGTGTTTAGTAAGTTAAGGAAGCACTTTTGCTGGTTTATGGTTCGTGCAGTTGCGTGTCCTGTAATGAAGCTTGCAGAGGCTTGCGTTGGATAAGCTCTCACCTCGCCGACCTTTACCCTATCTGACCTTTGAGTAGTCAAATCTTCCTTCGTTAGTTGACTACACACTAACTCACTAAAGCTCTGTGAACGGCCACTTTTAAATGAGATTAACGCAAACACACTTGCCATGCCACTTCCTGTAGGGTTAACGTTGTATATTTTCAACACAACACTACCCTGACCCATATTTGAACTCGCTGTCCCCATTTTTGCGACATTCGGTATGCTTCAGCAGTATGTGCGGATGCATCCCAGGCCCAAGGGATCATTCTAGGCTCTTCCGCAGGGGGTAAGAGACTTCCCTAATCATCCTGGAGATTACAAACATAGACAAAGGCCGAGGCAGATCTCCTGGATGCGCCGGCAACACGGATTTAAGGTGCCGTACGCACGCGAGACTAATGCCGGCCATAGGAAAACTAGCTCATCGGCATTCATTACTCTAAACCAGATCCGCGCACCCGGAAAACTGGCTGTAAATTGGCTTCAGGTCTGAGGGAGGTAGACGAATACGGTGCCGTACCCATAATCCACGGCTCAAGTGGCACACCCACACATCTCCCTCGGACTACATGGGCCACAGAAACCGATCTCTCTGCCACATCAATATATTTCAACTCGAGCACCGAGGAGCAACAGGGAGATCAGCAGAATGGGGCGAAATAATAGAATATTCATCCCTCTAATCCATATTCAATTCTTCTGTCTCTCCTCTTTCCACCTCTCATTTTCCCCCCTCTCTCCTCGGCCATGCATATGAGGTTTGGCTGTATATCTCATTTAAATGAGTCTTCTGTCGCTCCTTTCCTCCCTCATCCTACGTTAAACACGCACGTTCGCTTTCTGCCCCGCTGCACCACCCTGACAGGGCGAGGGCTTCCTCCTACTTCGGTAAAAGAGAGACGGAAGACCGCGCGGGTCAAAATCAAGCAATAAATAGACAGACGTTTAAGAAATGCAAAACGTTACCCTGAAACAAGACTGCAGATAAGGTGGAGAGGGTGAAGTGAACACCAGCCGTCTTCATCTGAAAACATCCCGTGGATGGATGAGGTCTGCTCAGCTGTACATTTGATAAGACTTGGAGGGAAGGAGGTATCTCACAGCTCACCTCTGAAAGGAGGAATATCAGATTCTGAGCTTCTTGATGCTTTATTGTGGTCTCAAGCAAGAGAGTGCGGATATGTGATATTACCTACTGTTTAAACAGTGCAGGAGGGGAGAAAAAACTCAAATCAGTGTGGGGAAATTCGCAAGTACAGTCATTATCGCAAAATAAAAAGGTTATCAGGGCCCTGACACACAGCAGGAGGTCTTGTATCACCCTGAAGGGGTTTATTCTGTGTTAATGACCGGTCGACTGTACACTCGCATACATCTCTTTTATTATTGACCAATTTTTTATTAAATGCGTATGAAATGTTAATTTGAGATTTAACTATTGTAGAATTTTACCTGTATATTCAGCGCATAACATGTACAAAACAATCGACCCAGAAATAAGGCGAACAAAAATATTACTGTAATATTAATACTAAAGGTCAGCTGAGGTCATGTTGATATTGGCGGCAGTTGATTTTATATAAAGCGAAACGCGCAAAAAAAGTAGCACCGGTTTCAGTTACCTAGATGAGCGGTCAGAAAGTTGCTATAGACAATCTAGGTTAATGTTATTTTTTACATATAGTAATAATTTTTTTAACATTTCCGGTTAGAAACATTATGAAGAAACATTAACATGAATTAACAAGGAACTATAGTGCATTTATAAATAAATATTACCTTAATCTACCAAAGTTTACATTTGGGGTCAGAAACATGTTTTAAAACTGTAATATTGTGAAATATTATTATAATTTAAACTACCTGTTTTCTGTTTAATAATTATTAAAATGAAATTTATTTCTGTGAGGGCAAACATGAATTTTTAGCAGCCATTAATTAGGTCTTCAGTGTCAGATGATCTTTCAGAAATAATTCTAATATGATCTATTTTTTTTATCAATGCTGAAAGTAGCTGTGTTGCTTAAGTTTAATAGAATAGCATTCACTTGAAATATATATTTTTTGCAACATTATAAATGACTTTACTATTACTTTTCATAATAAGAATAAAATTAATACCATACGAGCAGGGTATGTCAATGTCTGTGGTAACATATTAAACTGTAAAATGAAATCAAAAGTTTTATAAAATGAAAACTTCACATTTCTTTAATTTTACTTCAAACAACTTTTTTCAAGAAAATAGACGAGTAAAAAGTATCATTTATTATATTAATTTAAACAATTATTATCAATAAATGATTATTTTATTAATAAATATATTTTATTGTCTTAATTGTTTAAGTTTTTATAATGAATTATCTTCTTATTGATCCACCAGTTCACATTTACAACTCTGCATGTTTGACACATACATATGTGACCCTGGACCACAAAATCAGTCTTAAGTAGCATAGATATATTTGTAGCAATCGCCAAAAATACACTGTATGAGTCAAAATTATCGTTTATGCCAAAAATCATTAGTACAGATCATGTTCCATGAAGACATTTTGTACATTTCCTGCCATAAATATATCAAAACATAATTTTTGTTTAGTTATATGCATTGCCAAGAGCATCATTCGGACAACTTTAAAGGTGATTTTCTGAATATTTAGATTTTTTTGCACCCTCAGATTCCAGATTTCAAATAGTTGTATCTCGGCCAAATATTATCCTATCCTAACAAATCATACATCAATGGAAAGCTTATTTGTTCTGTTTTTTTCAGAAAATAAACTTTTCATAAACAATTTCAGAAAATTGACCTATATGACTGGTTTTGTGGTCCATGGTCACAAATATTGATCAATTTTCACATTGAAACATCAAAACAGCAGAAGGGCTAACTGAAAAATGCAAATTCATTCTCTTCCAGCAGGTGGCGCTTTCAGAACGGCAGAAATATAGCGGTTTCCCTGGGAATGGCAGTACACAAAGCAGTGCAGCACTTGACTTTGAAATGTACAACTCATATTTATTCAATGAAAACAGTATTTTCATGTTTAATGATCACATTATGCCATATCACAATTCTTGTCTTTCAGTCCCCAAAAAGACAGCTCGAAATCATAATTTAGACCTTTTTGTATCATTTAAGAATGTATATGTCCTTAAATTTGATACAACTAAATGTAAGACTTTTAAAGACTTTTAAGGACCTCTGGAAACCCTGTCTTTCAAAAAAAAAATATATATATATCTTATTGACTTAGACTTTTTTAGTAAGTTAGTAAATGCTATTAAAAATGTTGTTCACTGTGTTCAACCTTGTTGTAAAGTGTTAATTTACTTCTGTAGACTGACTATTGAACAGTCAGTTTCATCACACATCACATTTTACTGGCAAAATGCTTCATTGTGTCCTGTGTCCTGTCCTGGCCCTTTACCATGTCCATGTTGTCCTGTTCACACCAAGAATGAGACAGCAACTAATCAACATGCCCTCTCCTCTACTTTCTCATTCTCAGTAGGTAACATCCCCCCACCACTCCTGGTCTCCATCTATCTATCCGACTAACTATTCCTCTATCATCCTCAGATTACAGGATAAATGAACGGAGCCATTACTGCTGTGCGCTAACAGGCCCTTCAAGTGCACGGTGACAAATATGGATACATTTCAGGACCACTGAAGCCACGGAGGAATAATTTTGTAGATTTCATCAAGAGTTCTAATTATGTTCCTGTCAAGTCCAGAACGCAGCAATCCATAACTGAGGAAAGCACTCATAGACGATCCGCCGCACGGGCGTAATTTATGCCCCGCAGAAAAAGATGTGGAGCCTTTTGTGTATCAGCATGCACAACACCTCCTGACTAACAAGAGAAGATGGAGGAAAAGAGCAGGAAGTTGAGTGAGTGATTGGAGGAACGGGGGGCCACTTTGTGGCCGCATTAAAGGGGTTTCATCTATTAAACAATTTTTTTTCTCCTCAAATATTTCCTGTAACAAAGGATTTGTTTTCAGTGTGGGGCTTTGAAAAGTCTTCAGCTCTTCAGTCGAGAAGTCAACAGCAGGAGGACGGATCTGACAGGCCAATGGAGCTAGAGCTATTACTTTTTCAGTGCAATGAAACTGAAGAGACCAAAACAAGCACAAAAGGTTGACAAAAATGGTGAAAGGGAAGGAAAATCTAGAGGAAAAAAAAAGGGCGAGAGGGCAATGAGGAGAGAGGGAGGGCGCGGGACCGCTCAAGGTCTCTCCAGTTGCCCAACTTCACCCTAATGAGATCTGCCTTGATTAATGGTGTCAATTTTGCAGAAAAGAATAAAAAAGGAGCAGGCATTGTTGCATGTTTGATGCAAGCAATGATAGTTATTCTAAAAAGACTGACTATAATGACAATAACTGTTGGGAGAAATCAAGGTGTGGCCAGGTAAAGCAGTCAGTCTGCAAGTAAACTTCGGTCTCCAATTTCAAACAAAGGAAAACGGATGCACTGTTGAACATTACGAGCCAGCTGTCCACAGATATAATATCCAGTGTTGGGCATGTTACTTTAAAAAAGTAATTAGTTACTAGTTACTTCTCACAAATAGCAACTGAGTTAGTAACTCAGTTACATCATTATAAAAGTAACTAATTACTATGGAAAGTAACTATAGTGTTTTTTTTTTTCAAATATGTCAAATAACTTGGATGCCCCCAATATTTAATATCTTGGATGCTCCCAATATTAAATATGTTAAAAAGGAATACAATTTAATTAAATGAATGAAATTTTTAGTTTATTCACAGACTAATATTAAATATCTGATATACTATTATATAGTAGTCAACATCATCAAAATGGTCCTAAGACAAGACAACTTTGATGGAATGTTTTGATCCACTTCAAATGTTGACTACTATACATGTTTACATGTAGCACGTCAATACTGCATGGTATATAAGACTCTCTCGCTCTGTATCTGTCTTTGCGTGTGAGTGAGACAAAGCGACGGCTAGTCATGTGAGTTTATGGTTTGTCAAATACAGGTATGCTGCGCATCCATTCAGATGAACTGAAAAATTATGTTATAATAATATTATAATAAATTATAGTAATGCAACATTTTATTGTCAGTAACGATAACGGCGTTGTAACGGGGGAAACAGTAATTAGCTTGATTACTCATTGCTGAAAAAAATAATGCTGTTAGTAATGCCGTTATTCCCATCACTGATAATATCTAATGAAGTTAATAGGGATGTTTGCAAGTATATATCTGTTCCTTGCAAACCTAACCCTAAAACTGACAAGAAACATTTACATTTACTCAATAAAAAAAATAATCTAACCTGAACGTAAGTACTTTACAAAGCTGCAATCAGTGTTGGGGAAAGTTACTTTTAAAAGTAATGCATTACAATATTGAGTTACTCCCTAAAAAAGTAACTGTATTACTGAGTTACGTTTTATGGAAAGTAATGCCTTACTTTACTTTTGCGTTACTTTTTAAATCTGGACAGGGCTTGCTTGTTTGTTTTTAATATAAAAAGTTCTATTTTTGGCAAATGTAAAAGCCTTTTCACACCAAAAGCCTCAGGCTTTGAGAAAAGTAAATTCACATCTGTACAGTAGACCGCAGAAGAAAAAAATGTCAACTCTTCAGCAATAAAAAAAGGAAAACAAATATTAGATTATCTTGAGTAATTTTTGCTTATTAGTATGGCTGAATTGGATCATCGAAGGTCGGCAGCAAAGATATTGGTTAATAAAATGGGATTAAATGCATAAAGGATATTTGTATTATTTAACATATAATTTAACATATAATTATTGCAGGTTTGCGTCATATTCTGAGTTGAATTTCACTGTTTTTATTTATTTTGAGGAATACTGAATACTGAATACTGTTTTTTGTGAGTGAGATGAATTAATGCATGTTCACTTTTATTCTAGAACTAACATCTTACTCCTGATTTCTCTCAACATGGGGACAGGAGAGTTTTTAATCAATAAATGGGGCGAAAGTAACTGGCGTTATTTATTTGAAAAAAAAGTAACTCAGATATTTTCTTGTCAATTAAAAAGTAATGCATTACTTTACTAGTTACTTGGAAAAAGTAATAATGTTACATAACTCGTGTTACTTGTAATGCGTTACGCCCAACACCGACTGCAATTTTGTACAAATTAGTATGTTATTCATAGAAAAAAATCATAATTTGTAATAAAAACATAAAAAATGCAAAAAAAACCCAAAACAAAACAAAAAAAAATGTAAACTTGAACTGAGATTATATGAAACCATACGAATGAGATTCACATAAATTTGTCACCAATTTGTCAATTAAAACCAAATGATCATATTTGTATTAGTGTGTCTTGAGTGTTGTGTGCATGTTGGTCCTCTAGTCCACAGTGGTGGTTAGGGTCCATCTATTTCTGAGCTGATGACATTTTCTGTACCAGGGGATCCCATTAGAGGAAAGAGGGAAAAAAGACCCTCTACTTCACCCCCAAAAACAAGAGTGGGGTTGTTTACACCTCCAACTCAGGATGGATGAGTCTCAAATGAGTTTCTGTGTCCTAGTATAAATCTGGGAGAACCTTTATGCATACAACAAAGAGGAAGAGGCTCTGACATTTGGCTGTTTAGTTGACCGTCCATTAACTAGTCCTTTATTCTTATTGTCCACCTACTTAATGGATTAATTCACTCCAAAATTAAAATTTCCTGGACTTTAATGGGGATCAGTAGGTTGAAGGTCCAAATTGTAGTTTCAATGCAGCTTGAAAGGACTCTATACGATCCCAGCGGAGGATTGAGGACCTTATCTAGTGATTGGTAATTTAAAAAAAAAAAAAAAAAAATGTATATAATTTTTTGATATTTTTAACCACAAATGCTCATCTTGCACTAGCTCAACTTCACACATTACGTAATCACATTTGAAAGGTCATGCATGATGCAGGCGAAAGTACCCAACCAGTGTTTACAAAGCAAACGTGCAAAGAAAGTCAAACACCCTTTACAAAAAAAGGCAAAACAACGTTGGACAGTTTTGAGGTTGGAGGACAGTTTTGAGGTTTTTGGCCCTACTCTACCTTTTTTTTGAAGTACACAGACGAAGAACTACCCATGTGTAACCTTTCCAACGAGATTACATAATGTATAAAGACACGCATACGCATCACAGAGCTAGTGCAAGATGAGCATTTGTGGTTATAAAGAAAATAATTTTAGATATTTTGTAGAAATTGACCAATTGTTTCACTAGAAAAGACCCTTGTTTCTCAGCTGGGATCGTGTAGAGCCCTTTGAAGCTGCACTGAAACTGCAATTTGGCCTTCAACCCGTTGGCTTCCATTGAAGTCCATTATATGGAGAAATATCCTGGAATGTTTTCCTCAAAAACCTTAATTTCTTTTTGACTGAAGAAAGAAAGACATGAACATCTTGGATGACATGGGGTGAGTAAATTATCAGGAAATTTTAATTCAGGAATGAACTAATCCTTTCAACAATGTAAGGATTTTCTTTACTATGGCATATTTGAACAGCACGTCATGAAAACAAAAGTATTACAAGTACATTTTGAGCCAATCACCTGAGCCATAAATGCCATGTGACTAAATCTGGGCAACAGGAAATGATATCATGACAACACCAACCAACTGGGGTGACACAGGTACAGTCCTTGAAGCCCTTGAAAATGCCAATGCCCTTCAATGTAGAAATAATCTTTTCGTAAAAAAGAGTGTAGTTTTGCCAAGCAGGCATTTTTTGGTGCAGGAAACACTGACAAACGATACAAGCGCACTTTGGGAGAAAAAAAGTTACAAATATGCCCTTTAAATACAATGCTTATTAAGATAGTGGGGGTTTCGCATTATGGTACACAAGCTAGGAGCACTTTGAGTGTGTCAGATCTTAGTTTAACCTCCATGACATTGCTGGAGTCTTTCTCCTCCCACAAACAGCCCATTCAGATGGGTAGAGAGGAGAGGCTTGTTTTGATATTCTAAATTGAACCCCGAACTGAATTTATGGTTCCAACATTTCTTGAGACAATTGTGAGATTTAATAAAGGGAGGTAAATATGCTTTCGCTCTCTCTTTTCTCTCTCAATGTCCTCATAAACACACACACATACTCTCACAAATACCCACACAGAGCAAACTGGGTGCTCTGATTGAATTGGATCATTTATCAGAGCACAAATATTGTAGGCAGGCTGATGATGACAGAAGCAATCGCAGACTGCTCTCTGTGAGTTCAGCTGTTTCGTTGCTGGTTTCATTGGCTAGCGGGCAGCCCTCTTCCAGCACAATGAACCTCTCCATGTTTGGTTAACAGGAGAAATAGGATTTGATTTGAGAAGGAGCCGTAACAATGTCAGTCAAACAGAAACAGCATGACCACATTCGTAAGTAAAGGGGAACAACATCAAGCGACTAGTATTATGTAACGTAAATACAACTTCACAACTGTATTAAAATTAAAATTAATATGGTTGCATTAAAGAAGAAGTCCACTTCCAGAACAAAAATTGACAGATAATGTACTCACCCCCTTGTCATCCAAGATGTTCATGTGTTTCTTTCTTCAGCCGTAAAGAAATTATATTTTTTGAGGAAAACATTTCAGGATTTTTCTCCATATAATGGACTGCTATGGTGCCCCGATTTTGAACTAGCGAAATGATTGGTTATTTTCATAAACATAATACAATTTATATACTTTTTAATGTCAAATGCTCATTTTGTATCACTCTGCCTGAACTGTTTTTTTCCGGTTCATGATAGTTAGGGTATGTCGAAAAATTCCCATTTCATGTTCTCACTCAACTTTAAAATCGTCTTATATTGCTGTTTTACCTTTTTTGTTAAGGGTGTTTGATCTTCGTTGCATGTTCACTTTGCAAAGACTGGGTCGGTACTTCTGCAGTGATGTAGGATGATTTTGAAATGACTTATTGAAGTTGAGGGAGAAAATATGATTTTTCGACTGTCTTGAACCAAAATACACAGAGTTCAGGGAGAGCAAGGCAAGATGAGCGTTTGAGATTAAAAAGTATTTAAATTGTATTTTATTAATTAAAATAACCTATTGTTTCGCTAGATAAGACCCTTCTTCCTCGGCTGGGATTGTATACAGCCACATTTGGGATTGTTTGAAGCCGCATTTAAACTGCATTTTGGAAGTTCAAAATCGGGGCACCATATCAGTCCATTATATGGAGAAAAATCCTGAAATGGTTCCCTCAAAAAACATATTTTCTTTACGGCTAAAGAAAAAAAGACATGAACATCTTGGATGACAAGGGGGTGAGTACATTATCTGTAAATTTTTGTTCTGAAAGTGGACTTCTTTAATTGTTTTGGCAATATTAATCTAGAAAAATAGGATAAATTTGTCATTTTAATTAAAATTCCAATCCAGAATCCTGCATGTCATGCCAATTCAATTCAAATTCACACTCACAAAATGAATAGGAATCTCAAATTCTGAATTTCGCACAACCCTGGTATTTGCACAAACTCCTGTGTAAACCAGAGGCAGACAGTGAGGTGTTGTATTGCTGTCATCCTCTCTCTCCTCTTCAGCAACAGGACCCTTCCATCTCTTTTTCCCCCCTCCTTTCTTCCGCTCCCACCTCCTTTTCTGCTCTCGGCTCAGTCAAGCACAACTAAGCCAGCGTGGAGGCACAATGAGGCCATTTACAGTAATCATTTCTTTTCACACTTGCTGATGCTCTTAAAAGGTGCAAGGGATCGTGAACTACCTCTACCCGACTCCACATGACAATATCCCGCCCAATTAGAGGTGACGACCACAGTGGCAAACACAAGGCCTGAGCCTGGTCAGTTGGGATAAATACATATCCTTATCCATTTGTGAATTTATGCTCCATCTGTGTCACAATGTAAGGCAGTGTAAACTGTTTATTTAATTTAATTTAATTTAATTTAATTTAATTTAATTTTATTTTATTTTAAAATGATACTGAAGTACATATGTCTCTATTTCTGTGCATTTTTTTTTTTACTTTTTAATTTTTTGAACACATGCAGACAGGATAAATAGGTAAGGTGTCTTAAAAATGAATTAATTCATAAATAAAAACTCAAGACCACATCCCCTTTTTAACAACTTCCCTTTGCAGTAATAAAATTCATGCTTTCAGCAAGGCTGAGAATTCAACATATCTTGAGCATGTGCGCAAACAATTATGCCACGGCTTTGTCAAACTGTGCATATTTTAATATAATAAATCTATTAATCAGTCAGCAATGTACTTACAAAAACATCCTATTGAGCTGAGGTAAAAACAACCCCCTCTTTCTTTCCCCCTTCCTCACAAAAGATTTCACCTCTCCAAATGATCAATTTTGACTCTCTAAGTAGGAACAGTCACTCAAATAGACAACCTGGGGATACCACATATAAATATACATAAGAAATTAATAAAGCACCTGGGATTGCTTTGATACAGTGGCCAAAGCCCCTGATGAGAAGAACCACTTAGGCACATTGAGGTCAGCACAGGTAGCGAGTGCAGAGCCCCGCTCAGGTTAGCGGACTCAAAGTCAGGCTTACATAATCTGAGCTCCAAAACTCCGATCACACTCTGATGATCCAATTAAAAGGAGGAGACTATGCAATCAGGCCAGCCGCAGGCTAGCTAACAGACGCAGAGGCGCTAACATCAATTTCTTAAGTGCTTCTAAAGGATTACGAATGCCGGGCTCTGCCTTAGGGTGGAAACATCTAACCCGTTCCTCCACGCCACATTACTGTAATTGGGTAGTGAAATTACCGCAGGAGGGGCCTTAAAGGGAGGTTTCTGCTGAGGGTTGATTGTGTGTGGTTTTGACTTTGTCTCGTGGAAAACCTGGAGGTTTTAAGCGCAGGCCAAAAAGTTGGAGAGTGTTCTGAAGTGAACATGTTGAACGGATACAGGGATCTGTGATTTACAATAAAGTTAAGATGAACTGACAGCAGTTGTAGCATAAAGTTGATGAACACAAACATTTATTTCCACTTGTTCCTCCTGGGTTATGTTACAGTGAGGCACTTACAATGGAAGTGAATGGGGCCAGTAAATATCTGGGTCTGTAAATATAATTTGTAAATGTCACCTGAATGGGGCTGATTTGCAAATGTCAGTTTTTAGCAACTAAAAACTAAATTAAAGTTTACTGTTAGTGACGACAGCCTCATAGGCAGAACACAGACATATAAGTCCGAGTCTATTTACTGTCTTATCGCCCGAAAAGGGGAAAACGGCAAAAAAAAAGTTTAGTAACCTTTTCTGTGTAAAGTTATATCCAATTTCACTTTGTCATCATGTCAAAAGACACACTATAATTCCTAAAATTACAGAACAATTGTATATATGTATATATGTATATAAATTCTATATGTGACCCTGGACCACAAAACCAGTCTTAAGTTGCTGGGGTATATTTGTAGCAACAGCCAAAAATACATTGTATGGGTCAAAATGATCATTTTTTCTTTTATGCCAAAAATCATTAGGAAATTAAATAAAGATCATGTTCCATGATGATATTTTGTAAAATTCCTATTGTAAATATATCAAAACTTAATTTTTAATTAGTAATATGCATTGCTAAGAACTTCATTTGGACAACTTGGCGTTTTTCTCAATATTTAGATTTTTTTGCACCCTCAGATTCCAGATTTTCAAATAGTTGAACCAAGATTTACAATCTTGACCAAATATTGTCCTACCATAACAAACCATACATCAATGGAAAGCTTATTTATTCAGCTTTCAGGTTATTTATAAATCTCAGTTTCAAAAAATTGACTCTTATGGCTGGTTTTGTGGTCCAGGGTCAATATAATATATTATATATATTATATACAAAATATATACAATACAAAATATAATATATGTTAATATTTAACCCTTGTCACTCCCATTTTTGAAACCAGACATAAAAATGTACTATCCAGATTTAATTTTTTATAATTCATGAATGAAACATTTTGTAATATGATTTTGACATACATTTTCCATGGTAATGCAGTGTCTGATTTTAAAATGCCTTTTAAAGGATGAATTCTGAGATTTTAAGTTTTGAGCTAATATATAATTTCTTATGATATCTAAAGCGTGATAGGGAAAAAGGCAAGGAAGAAAGTCTTTTGTGACAAAGGACAGAACTCATGTTATGATATAGATTTTTAAGTGGCACTCTTGACATATATTAATCTATTACTTGTCCTACATAATTTCTAACACAAAAATATGGTAAAATATATATTTAGGAGTCTTAGACCTTTCCAACGACGTATTTAAGTTTGTCATGATTAGATTAGGATTTATTTGTAATATGGTGAAGTAAACTTAGGTTAAAAGCTGTTTGTGATGGGCTTTAGTTCATCATGTGACTTTCACATCACCACCTGCTTTTGGTGGTTATCAGTGTATAACAGAGGAACAAAACAGATTTTAGTTCTTCAATAGGTTAATATAACACTATATCAGTTAATGAAATTACGGTATTTAAAGGGGTCATCGGATGCTAAGTTTACTTTTACATTTTGTTTGAACATTAATGTGTGTTGGCAGTGTATGTACAAATCTATCCTATAATGATAAAAATCCATGCAGTGATTTTTATTTAATCTTTAAAAATAAAATATCCCCTTTTTCAAATCGAGCCGTTCTAAGATACCTGTCGTTGTGGCGTCACACCGACAGAGGCCGCTCCCACGATAGTTGACATGAGCGTTTTACCTCAGATCAGCTGTAACAGTCCGCCCTCTTTGTTTCAATACCGGAGCAGGGATGTAAGTTAGACAAGAATATCTCTGATTGAGCGATTGAGGTGTTGTGTTGCTGATGTAATAATGAACATAGTGGTCGTCATTTACTCCCGACATCTGAGCCGCTGAAGATGCAGTAGATTACGTTTGTTTGTGAAGGGAATGCACCTCCCGTTCTACATATATCCGTCTATGTTCACACGAATCATTCGTGATCCAGCTTCACTTACAGCAGAAGTGAGTATAAGTTTTTCTTATGAATCTTTGTGATCGCCTTTCCTAATAATGTGCTAGTTAGCAAGTTTAGCGGCTAAATGCGGCTAAAGTAAACAGGCTCGTCTCTCCACGGAGAGAAGAGAGGGGCGGGGCGAGCAGAGCTCATTTGGATTTAAAGCAGCCTCGACCAGAATGAGCTGATTTTTGCAGAGCTGATTTTGGCAAGGTAAAAAGGGTGTTGTTTTACACAACCATTGAGAATTTTTAACCAAAGTATATTATAGACGTTTCATTAAGACCCTAAAGAATCATATCAACTTGTGGAAAATGGGCATCCGATGACCCCTTTAAAGATAAATTTAAGTTATCTAAAAATGCCGTTTTCACACTGTAAATTTTACAGACTTTTTTCTTTTTTTTACAGTGTATATAAATACATCAAATACGCTTTTACAAAATTGTTAGCTTCACAAGTCAGCTAAATCCAAAAATGGTCTTTATTCTGTTCAAATTAATTGTAAGTGCCTTAGTGTGTAATTTCTTGGCCTCTAGCATCACCAAAGAGAAAATAATAAAAGGTTTTTACCTTTTTTTTTTCTTTTCCTGAAACACCCTGTAATCTATTGGTCAGGCAATCAGGTAGTCCCGCCCCCAAATGAATGCCATTGGTCGAGCCAATGTTGCTGTTGTTGGGCAGATGCTTGAACAAATACAACAACGTTTTGATAGAGCGACAATGTTTACACATTGAGAAAATCAACTTGCCTCTAGTTGTCTTTACACATTAAGCTGGGTTAGGAGAAAGGATTTTAAGGATTAAAAATATGTTTTCTTGTCAGACTGCTGAGCAGTGACAAATTTTCTCTTAACAAGGTTGTGTGTTCGCTCACTGTTTTATATTGGCTTTGAATAATCAGATGTGCCAGCTGGTGACACATACAAAAAGGCAAATATGCTGTGTAATATGTGCTTCATAATGCATATTCACAAAAAAAGGTATTAGCATACACTCTGCATGATAATACAATTAAATTGTACCAACTTCTCTATAATACAATTGCTTGTTCAGGCTATTACAGTGAATGCCGTAAGGTTTTATTCAACCGCTACAATAGCTCTCAAACAGAGCATAATTATAAAATTGTCAATTTGACATATTCTTCCAAAAAGCCAATAAAGCTTATCTAAACAGTGAAATTGCCACTTCAGATGTAGTCAATTTGTGCAGCCAAAGAACAGCACTGGAGAGCCGTTCTCCATATTCAGACGAGCCAAAAGTGTGCGTTATTCCTCTATTCCCTTAATCTCACTCTAATCTGCTGAACTGATAAAGGCCAGACACCTGACTCCATCAAGAGTGTGTTATCAGGGGTGTGAAAGGGCACACAAACACTCACACGCCACAGAAAACGCTTGTTTGAATATTACAAAGGGCAGAAAACCCCTGGCTCTATCTGCGTGTATCTACATTAATATACTGATTAAGAAGCGACTGAAAGGAAAGACCCCACATTCTGGCCGCAAGCGCCCTCTTTATTGAGACTGCTAATACAGGAAGTGTTTGTTTAAAGAGCATATTATCTTCAATAAAGCATTGGGAAGGAACTAATATTTATGCCTTATCAAAGAGAATTTCCAGGGCTTTTAGCTTTAATTATCGGCAGATCTCTCACGCACAAAGGGCCGATAACAAAGGCGTTTCTTTGCCACATTGTTGTGGAGTGGCAATTAGAATGGAAAGCCTCGGGCCACTCTTACTGCGAGAGTGCGTGTGTGTGTACACGTGTGTCTAGGTGGGGCGTCAGATTCGCGCAGGCTAACCCATGACCGGTGGAGCTGTTTTATAATTGAGGTCCCTTTGCCTTGAGCACAGCGTTTGTTAGGACCGTATCTGATACTGGGCTTTGAATTAGGCTGACGGTGGAGATGATGAGCTGCAGAAAAGGATGGAGCGCAAGCTGAGGACGTTTAAAAAAAGCATACTGTGTTATACTGACTGAACAGAACATTATATTCCTGCTTTAGTGCTGTACCATGTTCTTTGCATTTCTATATCCAGGCCAGAAAGTGGTTCACAAAATGTCATTTCACTTTAAAAGCAGAGCAACCGAATGACTGGCCTCCAAGATAGATTTCAGTCAAGACGCACAATATTTTGTTCTTCAAACGGTATGTTCTACTTTTATGGGTAGCTTTTTTTTTGTTTGTTTTTTTAATGAACAGCAATACATATATTAAAAACCATTTCAGTCTCACCCTCATTTTTAGTCTTATGGTGTGAATAATTATTAAAAAAAGCACATATATTCTATGCAGTTTCAATTAATGATTAATGAATTATTAATGAACAATTAATGAATAAATGCTGCTGAAAATAGTTTTAGTTTGAGCATGAAACAATGACAACTTTATGCGTCATCATTTTAACTCCAGCGACTTTTATGTAGTCTCAGTTAATATGAAATCATGAAAGACAATAATAATAATAATAATAATAATAATAATAACAATAATAAATGATGAATCAATCATCTCATGCATCGATTTATAAATATTAAATGGTCTAACAATGACACAAATTGTTAAAATAATAATAATAATAATAAATTATGAATCAATACTACTACTACTAATAATAATAAAATGATGAATCAATCATTCAATACATTAATTAATACATTTTAAATTGTCTTACAATAACACATATAATAATAATAATAATAACAATAATAATAATTAATGAATCAATCATTTAATACATTTATAAATATTAAATGACTTAACAATGACACGTATTGTTAAAATAATAATAATAATAAAATTATGAATCATTTAATACATCAATTATTAAATGTTAAATTGTCTTACAATAACACATATTGTTATAATAATAACAATAAAAATAAATGATGAATCAATCATTTATTACATTAATTTCTAAATATTAAATGGTCTAAAAAATGACACATATTGTTCAAATAATAATAATAATAATACTTTTAATAATGATAATAATAATAAAATAATTAATCAATAATTTAATACATTAATTAATAAATGTTAAATTGTCTTACAATAACATATATTGTTATAATAATAATAATAATAATAATACATAGTTTTGGTTACAGCATGTCATATCTAAACTAATATGCATCATAATTTTGACTCTAGGAGCGTTCATGCAGTCAGTTAATATGAAATCATGAAAGCGGCAATAAAAATAATAATCATAAATAATGAATTAATAATTTAATACATCAATTAATAAATATTAAATGGTCTAACAATGACATATATTGTTAAAATAGAAGTAGTAGCAGTAGTAATAATAATAATAATAGTAAATATTATATTAATAATTTAATACATCAATTAATAAATATTAAATAATCTGACGCATTGCTAAAATAATAATAATAAATGATAAATCAATTATACTAATAATAATAATAAAATGATGAATCAATCATTAAATACATCAATTAATAAATGTTAAATTGTCTTACAATAACATATTTTTATAATAATAATAATAATAATAATAATAATAATAATAATACATAGTTTTGGTTACAGCATGTCACATCAAACTAATATAAAATAAAAAATAATAAAATAAAAGAAAATAAAATAAAATAAAAAATTTGTTAACAATTTTATAAATCTGCCAATTTGTTGTCTTAAATGTAGATACTTTTGACATATTCAACACATGCATTCACTTGATTATCCTGGAGGAAGAAACCAAACCCTCAACATCTTCCCTAAGTGAGAGAGAGGGAGTGGCCATCTTTATTGCACAGACACCCATGATGTCATACTGTATGCACCGCCAGTAAAACCAAACAGAAAAATCTGTGGAGAGTATTTCTACAATAAAGTGCCTGCAAATATATGTGAACACTCCTATGGGCTTTAAAATCTACTAAAGCATCACTGGCTATAAATTGCTGAGGTAAGCTTTAACCTGGCCAACCACCTAGATGAACTTTAAGTGTCCATTATTTGCGACTATGGTAACTTCAAAATGACTAAACCAAGATAAATCACTTTGGTGAAAATAAACTCTTTTTTTTCTGCTCCTGCCCTAAGGCATAAAAGTGAAACTAAATGAACCTTTGAAACGGCATCTCAGGGGATAGTCACTATGAGAAAAAAAAAATCTCTCTATAAGATTTTTAAGTGCTGCAATTATTGACAAGGACTATATCGCCTACACTTCTTTTTCTTTTTTTCACTCTTTCCTCCTCTGATCAGGACGGGGGGAAAAAAAAGCATGAAACCCCATGAGACATCAGCAGCTGTCAGGTCCTTTAACAGCTGCTATGAAGTAGTTTACAGCGGAGCATTTGCCACCATCCGCAGACCCAGTTAAGAGGCCTTTTTAAAATCGGCTCAACAAAAAACAGCACACACATACACACACGCGTGGACACACACTCATACATTAATCAAGCCGGGCCGCACTCGCACTCGCCGCAATACATCAATTACCACGCTTTTTAAACAAATTCCGCCTCTACGACAGACACCTTATTAGGACTCGGACTGGAAGTGCAGGAGCACGAGTAAAAGTCTATTAACGCGGACTTCGCCGCCGCTATTGTCGGCGGGTCCACAAACAAATTCAAACCCTGCATTACAATTAACGAGAATAGAGCGAACGGATCGAAGGGGGGACGGGAGAGAGATGGCGGGCGGCTGAAAATCCTTGTAACGACTTCCAGCTTGCTAATTTCACAAGCTAATAATAAAAAAGGACATTGCTATGCACGGGCCGCCCTCCCTCTACCCCGCTCGCCGCGGCTCACCAGAGAGCTGCTGCCATTGTTCACATGAAAGACAATTAGACCCAGGAACATCAAACCTAAAAATGACAATCTGCTAACCAGCCCTGGGTATTGAAGGCATTCTCCTCTCCATTTTCTGGACTGATAGACAACAATCCTCTGAAGGCCTCTTTTTAGAGAGGAGGAAGAAAAGCAAAAGCTGGGAGGAAAAAAAAAACCGGGCCCTTCTCACTGATTTATGCATCTCTATTCAGAATTTATTAACCTGACTGCTGCCAATTGAAGCTCTGCCACTCTTATAGCCCCGAGCCTCGAATTCCTGACACGTCTAAAGAAATACACCAATAATGGCAGGCACGTATTTCCATACAGAAAAAAGGAAAGCGAGAAGAAAGGAAGAAGGTGGGCACGACAGAAGGAGCGTGTTCGTGTGTGTATGCGCGTGCGGTTGGGAATAGGGTTGCGCGATTGCAACAAGTCCCCTGATCATCCCTCCTCCTGTTCCGGTTGGACGGTGAGGGTCGGGTTACCAGAGCTCTCAGCGAAGAACCCAAACCACACTGTTGGCTTTTTCCTCCCCTTCCTCTGGAGCATCAGTCATAATAGCTCTTCTACTTATGTCACCAGGGATGCCATAATATTGAACCAGCGACTTCTGCAAAACAAAGACCGCTCTTAACAGACAGCCCTGAGACTGATCGGGGAGTTAAAATTTTGCGTCATCGTAAAGGGGGGAGACGACGCGAGACCCTCGTTTGCCGAGATGCCACGGGGCGATCCTGAGCCGTCAGAGTTAACGTTCGCAGAGGAACCAAACTGGGGATGGGACGGGCTCACTGGAGGTCCAGGAATAGAGTCGATCGATAGGTTTGACTGAAAGAATGCACATTCTCCAGGGTAAAGATTGAGTGGGGTTGAGATCTGATCCCCGGCTGCCGTGAATGGGGTTGGAAACTGGATTCCAACGCGGGGAGATGCTCAAGCTAAGACGGTGAGGTAATGTGGCAAAGAATAGACACACGGTGGGAAAAAAAATGCCATCGTGGGACTGAAAATACACAGTCTTACCAGTTCCACCATGGTGTCAGCCATCGTGCCATTCACAAAGCTTTAGAGATGCCCTAGTGTACGCAAGTGAAGAAACAAAACAACTACAAAATGAAATTAGAACGTGATCGATAGCAGTCTCTGATACCAAATCGATAAATTATAATAAACATCCTCAGATCACTGATGAAATGAAACTCTGACTGTCAAAAGATTCAATGAATTGACATCAATAGTAGTTTATTTTGCCAGTGTGTTATTCCATTTAATTTATTTTTTAAGAAAAAAAAATTATTAGTAGGGATGCACGATATTATCCGACCGATATCGGAATCGGCCGATAATGGCTTTAAGGATGCTTTCACACCTGTAGATCGATTGCTTTGTTCCGAAACAGGGATTAAAATTATTACAATGTTGCTTTTTATTCTTGGTGCGGCTGCTTTCACACAGCAAAGTTTCTAAATGGACCAAATGTGTTAATACAAGTCACGTGTGAGTAGACTGTCCTCTCATTGGTCAAAATTCCATGGTTTATTTTCCGGATTCTGTTCAGCTGTCATCCGTCATGATGGAACAACAACAGCTTTGCAGGCTTATTGTTGCATACATGCAACAGCTGTCATTATATTAATTTATAATTTTAAGCAGGAGTCCAGGATTCGTCGGGAAAACATTGTTAAAATACACCTACTAAAAAGAGAGCAATAAGACGGTATTATAAAGTGAAAATGCGCGCTTTGATTTTGAATGGCGAAGACGTGCCCACACACAGACATTCACAGGTTCAGGTGATCTCAGACCGATTGGTTTGGCGTGGATCCGAGCGTGATTGCCGTGTTCACATATGCCCAAGCGAACCGAGCTAAGGGGGGAACCGCGTCAGGTTCCAAAACAAAGTGCCAGGTGTGAAAGCACCCTAAATATCAGCATCAGCCCGATATGAAACATTATGCCGATAATACAAGACAATTTGTGAAATACTAAATATCTCAATATGCATCTGAAAAAATAAAACAGTACATGCAAAGATTTAAATCAGCAATAGTTAGTCCAAACTGCAGTTTCAATGCAGCTTCCAATCATTTTTTGTCTGGGATTGTGTAGAGCCCTTTGAAGCTGCATTGAAACTGCAACTTGGACCTTCAACCCGTTGGCTCCTATTGAAGTCCACTATATGGAGAAAAATCCTGGAATGATTTCCTTAAAAACCTTAATTTCTTTCTCTTTAGAGTTGAAGGAAATGTCCATAACTTTACTTAAAAAGCAGCAGTTTGCTAAAATGTGCTAGTTTTTATTTCAAATTTGTGTCTGCCATCAACTCAAAGTTGTCACATGCAATTGCAAATGTTATTACTTCACCCAAATTAGCCTAGAACATGGAGGAGGGAAAACCCAAAATTAAAAGCTTACACCACTGTGACCATTAAACTCCAGAGAAAAACACAAACACCCCGAGCGTGACCACCGTTTGATAACTAATTCATTTACTTCCGGGGTTCGCTCATGCCGTTCGGCCTGCTTATTGGTTTTTGAGCATCCCGCTCGGATTCTGGATGGAAACCCATATTGATCAGGCCTACAGTCGATGCCCATCAGGAGGAAACAGACTAGGCCATTAGAGTAGCAGTCAATGGCCAGGGCCTGCGAGGGGTAACTTTAGCACAGCCTCAGAGGCACATTGACGAGAATCTAATCCCCCTCTAAGTGCCGCTATGATACTGCCATGCACTTTCTCAAACGCTTCCCATAGCATCGCGTCAGGGATTTTTTTTTTGGCCGGGCACTGAGAACAGGCATGAAGAGAGTCAAATAAAGCCATCACGCAGCACTATAGGCCCTTCAGGTTGCTATCGCCATTAATCACTAGCGTAGAGGCTAACTACATCATGTCGTTCCATGTAAGTGTGATACAATACTATAGCGGTGTATTACATATGTTGAGTCGCTCGAATCAATCACAGTGAATACTAAAGGAAGTACAGGCTTTGTTGCATTACTTGCAGCTACTAGCAGTTTTTCTGTTTCTTCTTTCAATAACAAACTCTAACAATAAAGCTATCATGAATGTATCTTATTTAGCTCTAATCATGCTTATAAAAATAGTCATAAAAAGTCAGTTAATTGGGTTACATACTTTTAAGGCACACTTTGTTTTCTGAGTTATGTCTTAAATGGTGAGTACTTTTGGAGAGACATACTCTACGAAAATGTACATACGCCATATAAAACAAATGTATATGCTATTGTTCAAAAGTTTGTAGTTTTTAAGATTTTATTTTATTTTGTTTTAGGGGAAGATTTATGCTCACAAAGTAGGGCTGCCAAACGATTAATCACGATTAATCGCATCCAAAATAAAAGTTTGTTTTACATTTTTTTTTTTTTTTCAAATATATACATGTGTGTATTCATATATACATAACAAATATACACAGTACACACACATATATTACGTAAACACAAACTTTTATTTTGGATGCGATTAATCGCGATTAATCACGATTAATCGTTTGACAGCCCCATAACCAAGGCAGTATTTACTGTATCAGAAATACAGTAAAAATGGTAATATTGTGAAATATTTTTCAGCAGGTTTCAGTCCTCAATACCACATGAATCTCTTACTACATATTTTGTAACATTTAAAAATAAACAAATAAACACTGCATTTACCATCATATTTGATTGAGTTAATACATTATTGGCAAATAAAAAAATAAATTTTATAATAATAATAAGAGAAAAAAGAAGTATATCTTAGCTACCCCAAACTTTTGAACGGCAATGTAGCATATAATGTAGCATATACACACTAAATGACATACACTACCAGTCAAAAGTTTTTGGACAGTAAGATTTTTAGTGTTTTTTTTAAGAAGTCTCTTCTGCTCACCAAGCCTGCATTTATTTGATCCAAAGCACAGCAAAAAAAGTCATATTTTGAAATATTTCTACTATTTAAAATAACAGTTTTCTATTTTAATATATTTTAAAATGTAAGTTACTCATGTGATTTCAAAGCTGAATTTTTAGCATCATTACTCCAGTCACATGATCCTTCAGAAATCATTTTAATATTCTGATTTGCTGCTCAAAAAAAAAGGTAGATTAGAATTTTCAGGTTTCTTAGATAAATAGAAAGTTAACAAAAACAGCATTTATGTGACACTGAAATCTTTTGTAACATTATAAATGTCTTTATCATCACTTTTAATCAATTTAAACCATCCTTGCTTAATAAAATGATTAATTTCTATAATTTCTTATAGAAATTTAGAAATTTCCGCTGTATTTTGGATCAAACAAATGCAGACTTGGTGAGCAGAAAAGACTTCTTAAAAAAAAAAACTTAAAAATCTTACTGTTCAAAAACTTTTGACTGGTAGCGTATAAAAACTATAGTTGGTCACTTTACATGTAGATCAGACAGTCTCTTCCTGTCACACGTGAATGTGAGTACCCCAGTATAAAATGACAACTTCCAAAATGTGTAACTGCAATGAAGCCATCGAATGTCCTTTTATTTTTTTTCTCCATGTCATTAACACTGAAATCTATGATTAGCACCAAATTAAAGCGAATTAACACACAAAAAGAACAAAAGCATCTAGTCAAGCAAGAGCGGGGCTAAGCGAGGCTGGTGGTACTCAGAGTCACAGTGGCGGCGGGAAGCCTGCGGAGAAGCTGCTGGTCAACTGGTCTGAAGCTGAGCTGAGCATGCTAATTAGTGCTGAGCTGAGGAATGAGCGTGCATTAGCTATGCGACTAATCAATGGGAAAAATCACTGAGCAAACTACTATACAGCCATTTATTTTTAGTCCCTTGTAACCTCCATTCCCTGCTCTCATTAGCGACTTGTTCTTAGAGGAGTCTGTGTCCAGAAGAAAAAAAATAGAAAACTCACTATCAACAACATGCTAGTCCTGAATTGTCAAGTACTGAGCATATTAGATATATAATAATGATGTGGCTCAACATAGGAATCAATTAGGTGATGCTTGGTGAAAGGGCATGATCTTATTGTATGCTGATTCGTTGACCTTTCACAGCGTGAAAACGCTCCCAAAAGATTGTACGGGTTGAATCAACAGTTCAGGAGTCCAACCAGCTCATTTAATCTCCCAGACGTCCTGACAAAAAAATGCATGATTGTTCAACTTATTCAGTCTTCAATTTAATGATGTAATTCTCAAACCCCCAATTGTAGCCTTTTAGGTTAAATAGGGTGAATGATATTAAAGAACAGGAAAACTGAAGTCTCGCTTGCCTATTTTTTCCCTTATAAAATGGCCCTGTTGCATGTTTGCCATTACAGGATCTGATGAAATTTAAATAAAATCAATGATCAGTGAAAAACTGTGGTGGACTTTTAACAGTAAGTAAACAAATTTCCTTTGTGTGATTTGTTTGTTGCCTCTCTCTCTTTCTCTCTCTCCCTTCCTCTCTTATCTGCACTTTTGGGAATAGCAGAGATTAAGCAAAGTAAACTTGGCTGTACTTATCATATTGTGCTCAGGAAGCCCTGTAAGGAATAGGGGATAAAATAATTCGAATGCAAATGCTGAACTTTGAGCCACAAACATTGTTTGGCACCGTCAAGCCCCTGTCAGCAAAGGGAATATGATATTTGTTGGGATTTTCACAGCACAAACAGGGCAACCCGTTTTCTCCATCCAACTAGCAGCAGCATTTAACTAGCTCAGCCTGAAAGAGAGATCACATGCCGCCCTGTGGGATTTTGTTTACAATGCAATTCTCCTATTCCTTCCCGATTTCACAGGCTGCAGAAGCGGAGCAGTGACTATGGGAAACAAGCGTAAGCCTACGGAGGCCACAACCACGGCTAAATGCTGTAATACGCTATTAAATGTTTAATCTCAACTGGGGCTGAGGAGACGCTCTCTGCGGAAGATACAGTGAGACATCAATGGCTTCCCACACAAATACACACATACTCAAACTCCTACTGCAAGCAGCAGCAACTGATTTTCGACAAAATGGGACTGTCGGGTTACAACAAAAACTGTATGCAACATATTGTACAATATTCTTATATATTTCAATATATATATATTTTATAACTTACATTTTTATATTTTATGTAAGTTATTCCTGTGATAGCAAAGCTGAATTGTCAGCAGGTTGATCAGTTTAAGTTGATCAGTTTAATGCATCTTTGCTAAATAAAAATACTAATATAATAATAATAATAAATACTAATAATATCTTACCTACCCCAAACTTTTGAATGGCAGTGTAACATTTTCAGGATTTTTTTCTTTTAGTGTTTTCTGTAAATGCTTTTTATATATTCCCAGCTTTAAATGACGTACACTACCAGTAAAAAAGTTTTTGGACAGTACGATTTTTAATGATTTTTTAAAAATGTCTCTTCTGCTCACCAAGCCTGTATTCATTTGATCTAAAGTACAGCAAAAAGACTAAAATTTTGAAATATTTTTACTATTTAAAATAACTCTTTTTTATTTGAATATTTTAAAATGTAATTTATTCCTGTGATTTCAAAGCTGAATTTTTAGCATCATTACTCCAGTCACATGATCCTTCAGAAATCATTCTAATATTCTGATTTTCTGCTAAAAAAAAAAAAGAATGAATAAATAAATAAATTCATTCATTAATTAAAAAATAAAATACAATTTTTTTTTCAGGTTTCTTAGATGAATAGAAAGTTCAGAGGAACAGCATTTATCTGACACAGAAATCTTTTGTAAGATATAAATGTTGATCATTTGATCAATTTAAAGCATCCCTGCTAAATAAAAATATTAATTTCTATAATTTCTTATAGAAATGTCTGCTGTAGTTTAGATCAAATAAAGGCAGACTTGGTGAGCAGAACCAACATTAAAAAAAAACATTAAAAATCTTACTGTCCAAAAACCTTTGACTGGTAGTGTATAAAAACAAAGCAAACTATAAATAAAAGTGAGGGAATAAAAGTATTTTTTGCAAAACAAAAAACAAACAAAAAAAACAATAATAATAAATAAATAAACAAAAAAATTCTAAATACAAAATAAATTATTCATAAAAAAATATCTTAATGACACCAAACTTTCAAACAGTAGTGTATACTTTTTAAAAAATATTTTAGAGGAAAAAGTATGCTGTCATATACAGTAAACCACAGTACTAGCAACATCAGCATTATGGGTTTAATCCCTTATGAAGCATAAACTGACAAATTCAATATAAGTTGCTTTGGATGCAAAAGTCTGCCAAATGAATTATAATATAATGTAATATCATTTTAACTTTCATAGGCCTATGGGAACCCAGTTGCTATAATCATAAGAAAAAAAATCACTATATTGAGAAACCTTGTTACAACAGTACTTTTGAAAACGGCAACGTGTTTCCAATGAACTAAGGCGCCACAGAGACATTGAAAAAGTATAAAATCAAAGACATTGTTGATCGGCCGCCATGATATCAATACAGAAACCTTGAAAACCTCTGCACCGAAGCGGAGGAGACAATAGCGTCTGTGCGAGTAGCTGGGGGAGGCAGGAAAGGAGGGAGGAAGGTGGAAGGTAAAGTAACTCAGAAAGGAAAATAAAGCCCCCCCTCCAGCACACAGCCCCCTCACTGGTGATTAATCAACCGACACACAGCCTGATGCACATTAACCAGATAATTAATAATTTCTTAGGGGATGCCAGCTTGGCAAGTGTTTTATCAACCTGCTGAAGGAGGGAGGGGGGTGGAGGGAGGGGCCTACAGAACCCTGGGATCATCATTATCATCTGGCATGAATATTCATTAGGATTTGAACCCACAACCCACTGGTAATGAGTCCAGAGCCGCACACGCTAATCCTCACTTATGGGCGCCGCGGCACCATCACCTGTGCAGAGATGTCAGAGGAAGGGGAAAGAGCAGGTGACACAAACGCGCATACAACCAGTGCTACTTTTCCGTACAGTACATTCTTGTTTTCCATTTTATACGCTGTAAAATTAAACGTGTACTTACATAAAGTGACTTCATTAGATCCAAAATCCTCCCAAAGCAAAATTATATTTGTGCTCATCCACTTTCGTTGTTGCACATTTGCTGCTAGATGTGTGAAATTTTTATGCAAACCTCACATGAAGCGAACGCAACACTGCAGAATTCCCCACAATGCACTCACTCAGCTCCAGCTGAAGTTTAAGTGCGAGACCAAACATGTGCCCCGTTCGCCTCTATTCTGTCGTGTCTCAGGCTTCACACCCTCTCTAAAGCTGCATCAAATGGTCCATGTGATGCCATTCCCCTGGCACTGCGGTCCTTAGCTAACTCGCCTCGCTAAACTCTCTTCCCACCATAACATCGTTTTGTTTGAAAAAGTCAGTTTTTAACTTTCTTTACAAGTTTCATTTTGCTGGAGTGTAAGCTGATTACGGTTGGAGTTTAATTCTTAAACCTAGTTTAAAAAACACAGCGCACACAGAGCGAGAGCTTTAAACAAGGGAATAACCTCTGTGGAGCTGATTTTCATGTGAATATATTCCAAGCAATCCACAGGAGTGGAGCAGGCAGCCCTAGACACATTTGGGTACCTGTTTCCCCTCACAGCCATCCTTAGAAGAAAACATCAAAAGGCTTTCAGGAAAATTGAGAGTGACAGCTCCTTCATTTGTATTCTCCATGACATTACAGATCTAAACTGTAGTCTTAAGGCTTTTTTAACTGTTTGTCAGGGGAGGCCCATTGTTCTTTCCCTCTTAGATCTCGGCTTCTGAGGCTCCTGACTTTCTGCATACTTGCCGTTAACTTTGATGGATCGTTTTGCTTCATGTCGCAGTGCAAACACGGGCAGGGCCCGCTGTCAAAATTTTCCAAATCTGGGAAAACAGAAATACGGCTTGCTTTCCCATCGAACTGATGCATATTTAGAGATACGTGGAGAACGGGCAGCTTTAGCGCAAACTCAAACTTGCAGTCGGCACAAACATTTCATTGAATAAACAAAAATACTACCAAGAAAATGCACAAAATGTAGGAAATAAATACAGGATATGTGTGTACTGTATATTAATGATTTGAGATTTTTTTTTGAAAAAACAAATGGAATTAATATAAGTTAATTTTATTAAAGCAATCATAGAAATACAACATCAAATAAATAATCATATAGTCATGAGGTCCAGGAAAAAATGTGTGTGTGTGTAGGGGGACGGAGTCCGGGGAGTGAATTTCAAAGGAGGACGGCGTTTTAGTTCATTTTATTTGGAAATGAGTGAATTCTATATTTTATCCATTCAAAACACTACGAAAGCGATCCCAGTTCTGCACACAAATGTAGCGCAATGTAGACTAAAAATAAAGCTAAATATGTGCATCTATGTTTCGTTGCGCAATAAAATCTTTTGTGATTGGCCATAATACCTGCAGACTGCAGCCAATAGAAATGCTTCTCGATCAGTGTGCGTCCTGCTCCTCACAGCACAGATCGTGAAAGCAGACTGCAGTTTTTGTAATTCATTATAACAAACAAAGCACAGAGACGACGTAAATAATAGATTCAGTATGCAGTGTAGAGAGCTTTATTAACTAAAAAGCAAGTTTATGAGATCGCAATGAACTAAGACAAGTGACTTAGTGATTATAAAGAGATTTTGCAAAAGTGAAACTGAATTTTACAACAGTTTTATACATTTTTGATTTTTGTTGTCTGATTGTGCTATATTTTGTCAACAAAAATAGTTTCAAACAAAGCCAGAGCTAAGCGGTTGCACATCTATTGACACAGCGCTGTTTCGTTTATGAATGAATCTACCTTTTTGAATCGACTGAATGAATGATTCAGTCACCAACTTTGACTTGCTGCCACCTACTGGCGGTTTCAGTTTCATTTTCATTTTATTCTCTTAAATATATACATAAATTTGTGTGTATTTTTTTGTGACAAAGCAAGATCATGTGAACGGAATCGCGATGGAAACGGGAGAAGCCAAATATAGGCTGTGCCGTGCAAAGGTGAATTGTTGTTTGCTGATTTAATTTGACTGGCAACTTATTGTTCCTGATCATATTATTTTAATTTAATTTATTGTTTAATTAAAATTTTTGAATAAATAAATAAATACATATATTATTATATATTTTATATATAGTAGGGCTGTCAAACGATTAATTGCGATTAATCGCATACAAAATTAGAGTTTGAGTTTGCCTAATAAATGTGTGTGTACTGTGTGTAATTATTATGTACATACAAATACACACAAATTTATGTATATATATAAAAGAAATACGTTATTTATGTACAAACGTATTTTTGTAACAAAAGATGACATACATTACAATTCAATACATACAATAAAGTAAAAAAAAAAAAAAACTTTAAGAAAATATTTCTTTATAATGGAAAGGTTAATTTCTGTCATTGATCAGAAGGTGTTCCTAAGTTTTGTTTTTTTTCAGTAGGAGCACAACAGTATTACATTTTTTTTTTATGCTTAAACCCTTTTTCATCTTCGACCCATATATATATATATGTATATAGTGCGTGCATGATTATTATGCAAGTCGATATAATGATCATATTTTTTTGCACATTTAAATAACTACTATTAATTTTGCATACAATCACTTATAAATTATATATAATATATAATTGTTAACAAGGGTTGGAAGTAAACAATGCCTTATATTCACATCAGAATATCGACTTAATGTCTTGATCAGAATATCGACTTAATATAACAAAATGAAATATACGCATGCATAATGCATGGATGCACTGTATGTGTGTGTGTGTGTGTGTGTATATATATATATATACACACACACACACACAAAGATCTCAAGATTTCGGACTGAATCAACCATTTAAAATAAAAATAAAATGCACTTATCAAACATGATCTCAGATGAAAATCTTGTATCTGAAATGTATTCTCTTGAGTATAGTAGTATCACATCAACGTGAGCAGCAGACAAATGCCATTATAAGTGGTCAGCATGTTTTACAAGATTTGGCAACCACGACTCAGTTATTAAGTGCTAAAGATCTGCTAAAATCATTTGATTGCATTTACAATGCGCCAAAAACTGCTTTGAAACACCCCCAAAAAAAATGGCAAACATATCTAATTACCTCACAATAATACGATCCTCTGGCTATCGCAATCTCTAAAACATGACAGAGGAGAGCAGGCTCCTCCTGCATGCGGCTCAGCTAACAGGGTTACGGCTGCTCTGCTTATAAAGCCGGCTGCTTTGAAGTCCAACCCAACATTATATAGGGTGTCACTGTTTATTACAGATAACTAATGCTCTAAGTCTTTATTTGCTGCTATTTATTGGCATTTTATTGAGGGGGGTCACTGGAGAGATGCTGGCCGGCTTGTCTGCCCGGTTCTTTAATCACCGTCAGTAGGTAAAATCGTCTGTGACAACTAATCCAAAAAGCAGATTATATTTATTTTGGCTACAGTGGCTAGTAATTCGTTAAAATCAACAAAGCCTTTTCATTAGCCCCCCGCTGTTGTCCTCAAAACAGACATTCTGCTAGTCCCAAAAGCACAGAGCAACACACACACACACACGCACACACACAGCTCACATAAGCGAGAGGATGGAATAGGGAAAAGAAAGAGAGATATAAAGCGAAATAGTGGGGGAAAAGGGGAGAGAGAGAATTTGTGAGGCTAAAACTGCAGAAAGACGTCTATACTAATGGAGACAGGAAGCTCAGATAGAGAGAGGATGGGTAAAACAGGCGGCGAGAGAGAGTGTGTTGCAGCCCAGACATTGCCCTTTCTGTTTATTCCTCTGTGTATCACGCTAAGTTCCCCAGACGGCACACATACAACTCAAACTGCCTCTGCGTTTGGCTTCCCTCTTCTCTTTCTCACTCCTCTTTGGAAAGATAACAAGAAATACTGTAAAATAATAATAAAAACACTTAGCCTAGCAGACAAACCAAACAAATCCTGCTTTCCCATTATTAGAGCTGTCCGGTGTTTTCCAGAGGTCTGAAATTCACTGTGGAAACGGGTTTCTTGAATATTTCTATTAAAATAGATTATTGATGTAAATTATGATACAAAATACTTATATTAAACCAATCATTTGCTTGTATATCATTAAAAATCTTATATCACAATATTTTTTTTCATTAAGACATCTCTCTGTTAAAAATTGTTTATCACAATAACATTGTATATATTGTGTGCACAGAATTTAACAGAACAGCGTGCAATTACCGAATTGAGACGGCTCGAAAAACATGAAAAAGATAAAAGTTTTCGTGACAAAGCAAGATCATGTGAACGTAATCGCGATGGAAACGGGAGAAGCCAAATATAGGCTTACTTGGGTAGACGTTAATACACCTGGGCGGTCTGCCCAAGTAAAGTCTATATGTGGGAAACACTACAGTCGCTATTTTGTCCACATCACATAATTGAGGTGGACACAAACAGCAGTAGGTTTGGGCTTATCGAGCAGTTCATGTCGGTATTTAAAGATTTCCGCACAAAACACAATTAACACTAACATGCAATGTGTGGACCTTACGTCATCCTTTCGCACAGTGAATCCAAAAGTAAAATTCTAAAAAAATAAATAAATAAATAAATCACTATTAAGTGATGTAAACTCACAATTCAAAGAAAAAAATCTAAATTGTGTAATATAAACACAATTCTGAGAAAAAAAAACACAATTCTGAGATATAAACTCGCAATTCTGAAAACAAAAAACAAAAAAAATCACGATTGTGAGATACACTAAAAAAAACAACCTAAAAAAGTTTTCAAACTAAAAAAGTGTTCATGCTGCTTTAAAATTTTCAGTTTACTCAACTCAAATATCCACATTTTTATGCAGTACAACTTAACATCTCATGTTGACTAGCACGAACACTTACTTTTTTAAGTTAAAAACAACTTTTTTTTAATTGTTTTTTTTTTACAGTATATAAACTCACAATTCTGAGAAAAAAAAATAATAAGAATTGCAAGATAATAACTCACAACTGTGAGGAAAAACAAAATCACAATTGTGAGAGAAATTCGCAATTCTTAGAACAAAAAAAAATCTGAATTGCAAGATATACTCGTAATTCTAAGACAAAAAATAAGAATTGCCTATTTATATTTCACATTTCTGACTTTATTTCTCAAGTTGCAAGTATATAACTCACAAGTCTGACTTTATTACTTGTAACTGTGAGTTTACATCTCACAATTCTGAGAAAAAGTCAGAATTGCAAGTTTGTATCATACAATACTGAGAGAAAAAAAAGTCAGAGTTGCAAGATGTAAACTTGCAATTGCAAGAAAAAAGCCAGAATTGTGACACAATTCAAATTTTTAAGTGTTTATTTAGTTGAATACTAAATGGGCAGAAATGGGCTTCCATAGGTATTTAAGGTTAAACAACACTAGTGATTCTCAAAGACACCCAAATCACTACCCATAGTCCTTTATTCCACACACAAACCATCTGAAGCTTTGTTCAGATGGTTTGGGCACTGAAAACACAAATAACACCCGCCTGAGCCTTTTTCTTATTAATGTTTTGTTTATGTCCCCCATTTCTACCATTCCCTTATTGCCATAAAAAAGCCATGAATGCTGGACATGACAGCTGAACATGTGAGTGTGTGTGGGAGCAGGAGGAGGCCCCGGGGCTTTGGGGGTAGAACAGGGCGAGTAGGGGAGCTGCTGAGGCGTGATCAAACAGGGCCACCGAGTTAATTCCCCACCATGACTGCTGCGGAGACAGTGTGTGTGTGTGTGTGTGTGTGTGTGGTGAAGCAAATCGTATGCTCGTACAGCGTTGCAGCACACACACGCAGAAAATCAAGTGCAAGTGCCAGACACAAACTATAGTGTTAGTGTCAAAGACTCTGTCACGCTCGCTCTGAACCAAATCCAAAGCGTTGGCTGTGCAGTCTGTCAATCAATATGTATATTTTTTAGAGGCCCTGCAATGGATTACAGAACTGCATTTGGCACAGGAACATAGCATGCACATAGTCACATCAAGCATAACAAAATGTCTTTAGAATCTATTAGAATTAATGTCAAAAACAGAACTTAAAATAAATGCTCAAAAGCAACACTCCAACCATCCAGCCACCAGCCAATCAGCACAATTATGGCCTTGAGGCCATAACTGGCCTCAAGGCCAGTACAAGACCTCATAAATGCATACTTTGCAAATGGTATCAAAATTAACAGAAATGCTACCAGTTAGCTCCAGGTATTATGGATGTATTTGCTAGCTACCGCTGATCATTGCAGATGATATGAGACAGCATTTTATTATGCAAAAATGAAGTGTCATCAATACAGTTGGCCTGTTTTTCAAAAATGTTATATTTGCAAAATGTACTCTTAGTACAGCTAGCCTCAATGCTAACAAACATGGACTAAACAAATCACAAATCTCCCTTACGAAAATTGCCGAACTGATGCGACCATTTCTTCATGACCATTCTTATATAAATTGCGACACTGATGTGACCACTTTTTTCGTAAACCATTTTTTATGAATAGCTGCACTAAAGTGACACAATACTTGCATAAATAGTCACTTTGTCAACTTTTAAGAGTACAGCTAGCCTCAATGCTAACAAACATGGACTTAACGTCACAAATCTCTCTTAGGAAAATTGGCAAATTGATGCAACCATTTCTTCAGCTAACCTCAATCATAAAACCATTCTTATTTAAATCGTGGCACAAAAGTTACAATTGTTTCATAAACATTTTTTTAAATACCTGCACTAATGTGACACTAACTTGTGAAGCAACCCTGTTGAAAAAAAACAGCATATGTTGGTTAGGTATGTTTTGAAGCATGGCTGCTGGTTTGAGCTGGCTTAAGCTGGTCCTTAGCTGGTCATGTGCTGGTCCTAAACTGGTCCTGAGCCAGAGCTAGCTGCTTAGGAAGCTTAGGACCAGCACACGCCCACACATGGTCAGCTAAGTACCATTTTAAACCAGCTTAAACCAGCAGCCATGCTTCAAAACATATCTAACCAGCATATGCTGTTTTTTTTTCAACAGGGAAAACTTGCATAAACTTTTAGGAGGACAACTTTTAGGAGGACAGCTAGCCCCAGTGCTAACAAACTTGGATTAAACGCAACAAACATCCCTTACAAAAACTGATGTGACCGTTTTTTCGTAAACCATTTTTTATAAATAGCTGCACTAATGTGATGTTAATTTGTGAAGCAATACTTGCGTAAATATTCACTTTGTCAACTTTTAGGAGTACAGCTACCCCCAGTGCTAACAAACATGGATTAAACGCAACAAACATCCCTTACGAAAATTAATGAACTGATGCAACCATTTCTTCATAAAACCATTCTTATATAAATTGCAGCACAGAAGTGACAATTTTTTCATAAACCATTTTTTTTCATAAATAGCTTTACTAATGTGACACAGTACTTGTGTAAACAGTCATAGTACAGCTAGCCTCCATGCTAACAAACATGGACTAAACACCACAAATCTCTCAATTTGATGTCATGGGGTCTTAAAGGAGAGCTATAACAGTCAACCTAGTTTCCACCAGCTGAAGAGGAGCATACCTCCTAAAAGGTGGTCTTTTAAACCTTTAGGCAATCAGCGAGGGACTCACATTGACGATGTTAGCCAGTGTACAGAAGATTCCCACCTAACCAGTTAGCCAATCAGCTGGGTACTGGAGGCCAGGTTGGTGTGGGTGAGACGGGTGCAAGAGGACGCTAATTGGTAGCCAGGGTCAGCGGGGTTGAGACCCAGAGAGAGAAAGGAAGACAACACTGGGCCTGACAGGTCTCTTTAACAACTAATCTGGTGGGATTGCTTGGGTGGGCGTTTAGGATGAGTGTGCGTGTGCGTCCTTAAAATGGGCTCACACCCTGAGGGACGGTATAAAATAAATAAAAAGTGTGAGGAGAAGTGCGGGACAGTCACCTAAGACAGTGCTCTTTGACACTGCCCGTCTCCCTCCTCCATTAGGCTGCAACCGAGGCCCTTGTGGTAAAAGTACTCCCACACCACAACACTTTTATCTTCCGAAACGTTATCCCTGCATGTTAATCGTTTAATATTGCATTCTTCATGCAGCCATAAACTGCAGACGCCGTTCCTTTAGGAAGTTGTGCAGAGGGGCTCGGTTTTCCTGTCCTGAGCATTTAGAGCAGGTCCTATATATTACACACAGTCCAGAGAGAGGAACCCAGGAACAGTCCACAACAAGCCTCTCTATTTACAGTATGACAGAATGAAATGGAAAAGATTTTTCCATAGTTGTGTTAAAGAACACTTGATGTCAAATGTCGAGAGGAATTAAAGTGTGCATAGACTTTAGTTGAGTGAATGTCATATCAAATTTGACAAATGAAACAGATTGAGTGACAGAAGTACAGTCTGTTCAGTGGGTCTCCTTCATGAAACACGAGCAGAACAAAATGTGCCTAGATTTGTCTAAACTGTTCTGAACTGTTCTCACGCAGGCATTTGCATCAATGCGAGAATTTGTTCAGAAATAAATATCATGTAAATGTCACCTTGATGCAAAAAAAAATGATATGCATTCTTATATAAACTGCTGCACTGATTCCTACATCAAATGTTGCATTTGTTTGACACAAATTAGGTTTTTCTTCAGCTAAATGAGGTCTAAAGTGTTTTTAGCATTAAATGAAAGGCAATGCATCATGTCTAAACCTGATCTTACAGAAAAAGACAAGCAATTAATAAAATTTGACATCTTATGTTTAACGTGATTTGCACATAAACACATAAATTGTATAAAAAAGTAAGCATGAAGCTCCCTAACCCCAGCCCTTAAACCTACCTCTTAACACAAAAAAATATACTAAAAAGACAGTACCAGTATCAGTTAAGTTATGCATTGTCATGAGACACTGATGATATGTGATTTGTCAAGCATCTTGACTCTTATTTTAGAATATAAATGTTTTCGGCATCATCAGACTGCTTTTTAATTCTAATTTCTGGCCTTTTCCACACAGAGAGACACAATAATAATAGTAATAATCAGAATAAGAGTGAATGATGGTGACTATGAGCATCAACAATGGAACGGCACGACATTTCACGCCATTAAAGCTAAAATACACCAAAATGAAGAGCACAGAGTAATTAAGTTTGCTTGACCACAGACACCCTCATCATTTACGCTTTCTTAGCATTTGAGCCTTTTTCCCGCCATTTTCCAAGCAGCTACGCGGAGGGTCGTGAGCTTGAACAATAGGCGAGGTGTAACGCGTGTCCGTCTCCCGTGGTGTGGCACGA
This sequence comes from Labeo catla, assembly GCA_012976165.1. NCBI lineage: Eukaryota > Metazoa > Chordata > Actinopteri > Cypriniformes > Cyprinidae > Labeo > Labeo catla. The sequence continues at coordinate 182,653 of VONZ01001222.1, forward strand.
GTTCATGTATGTGCGCGAGCGGCATTAGCACCATAAAGACGCACAGCACTTAACCCCTGAATGGCCCGGGTGCACCTCTAACGTGGCGGAGAAAAGCACCATCACTTACACACGCAAATGACATTGCGTGCCTCAAAAAACGATGTCAAAACCAGAGCTCAAGCCAGCTCACCCTTTACACACACACACACGCTCGCTCTCGCTCTCTCTCTTAGAGGCAATCTTCATATTTAGTCAAGCCAGTGAATATTTTGAGATTTCGGCCATGTCTGGGAGAGAAGCAAGAAGCATCAATTATTTAGAGGAGGTAACCCGATGCTTCCTCTGTTGAGGCAAATCTGCAGGCCGGTCCCCTGAGACAATAAAAAATGAATTAGGGAGAATTTATTAGTGTGTGTCTGAGTAAAACACCGGGCCTCAACGCTACAGTCTACTGCCTGCCTGCGTCGGCTGATATCAGTCAACACAAGCCACGTAGCTTGAGCATGAAAAAACAGAATCAGAGTCTTTGGGGGTGCCTTAAAAAAGGCTCATCAATAAAACAGGCCTTTTTATATGTGCATTCTTTGCAGGCTGTTTCATGGCATGTTTGTTCACACTCCGGCTGGGATTTGTAGGGAGCACAGCTGTGCATTCATCCTAAAAACAATATTCCTCCTCAAAAGAGTTTATGCAGCATGGAGGAGAGAATGGGGGGGGGGGAAATGAAAAACAGAAAAACAAATGAAAGCAGGCTGGCAGTCTTGCCCAGCTGTAAGATGACCCAAACGGCTGAGGGAAATAGAGAGAGGCTCCTTTCAAAGCCGCAGATAGGCAAACTATAGCGAAAAGCATAGTTAAAAATAAACCAAAGCTTTTTAGCTCTAAAACATCTGAAATATGATGAGGAAAGTGGATGATATAAACTCCGCTTTGTGGCAGTTTATCTAAATGTAGGTATGAATTAGAATTGTTCAAGGTGTGGAAAGTAATTGTTTTGGATTATGTATTGTTTTTTTGTATGTAACAGATCAACAAACTCCAGGGTGATCTATACAGTGTGAATACACTGATGAAGTATTTACTTTGAATTAATTTTCACTCAAAAGTTGCTAGTAAAGTTTGCTAGTAAGTTTTTCATTACTATGGAATCCACCATATTTTTGCCGTGAGAGTTGGTGCGGTCATTTGTAAATTTTATGGGTCTGGCTTCCGGTCTCATCCACGTCCAGCTATTTTTAGCTGTTCAAAACAGCTTGTTTTGCTGCTTTATATTGCAAATTGGTGTGTCTTACCATATTATTTTAATGTATTATCTTAAAGGAGTCATCGGATGCCCATTTTCCACAAGTTGATATGATTCTTTAGGGTCTTAATGAAAAGTCTATAATATACTTTGGTTAAAAATTCTCAATGGTTGTGTAAAACAACACCCTTTTTATCTTGACAAAATCAGCTTTGCAAAAATCATCCCATTCTGATGGATTGTTCCTTTAAATGCAAATGAGCTCTGCTTGCCCCGCCCCTCTCTACTCTTTGTAGAGTGATGAGCTGCTCTGAGAGATTGTTTAATACAGCCGCATTTAGCGCGTTTAGCTGCGAAACTTGCTAACGGAGATATTCTTGTCTAACTTATATCCCTGCTCCGGCATCGAAACAATGGAGGTCGGACTGTTACAGCTGATCTGAGCTAAGACGCTCATGTTAATCAACTATCGTGGGAGCGGCCTCTGTCGGTGTGACGCCACACCGACAGGCATCTGAGAATGGCTCGATTTGAAAAAGGGGATATTATGTTTACAGATTAAATAAAAACCACTGCATGGATTTTTATCATTATAGGGTAGATTTGTACATACACTGCCAACACACATTAATGTTAAAGCAACATGTAAAAGTGAAGTTTGCATCCGATGACCCTTTAATTATGAACATACTGGTTTGTTTTGAACAAACAGTTTTACCGTTTACTGCACGTTGTTGTTATTTCTCTTGTTATTTCCCTATAGCGACTAATGAACTGGAAGTCTCGCCCATAGGCTTACTTCCACGTTGAAGAATAAGGTGGATACAATTTTTTTTATCTCACAATTCTGACTTTTTTCTTACAATTGCCTGTTTATTTCGCAATTCTGAAAAGTCAGGATTAGACATTATAAATTACAATTGTGAGTTATGTCTCACAATTCTAAGGAAAAAAAGTCAGAACTGCGAGTCTGTATCTCACAATTCTGAGAAAAAAGTCAGAATTTCAGTCAGAATTGCGAAACTCGCAATTTTCTCACAGTTGCAAGGTAAACAGTCAAAATTTTGATATAAACTCACAACAAAAATTCAGAATTGCACGTTTGTGTCACGCAATTCTGAGAAAAAAGTCGCAATTACATTGGCACAAACAGCCTCGTGGGCAGCACGTCAACATGTAGCGCCATTGCGCTTTGGGCGTCCTGAGTTCGAGTCCCGGCTAGCAGACCTTTCCTGATTCCACTCCCTCTCTCTCCCACTTCCTGTCTGAAATACTTTCCTATCCTAATAAAATAGGCACAAATGAATCTTAAAAAAAGAGTTGCAATTGCCTTCTTTATTCTTTATTCAGTGGAGGCATCCATAAATGCACAGGTATAGCAAATCTCTGTTTCTGAGGAGATTATGCAGGTACTATGGCATCTCATAACAGTTTCATTATTTTAACCAGAAAGGACCTTAGTTGGCCACAGTTCCTTCCAGAGGGGAAAAAAACCCCAGCTAAACTGAATCAGCTACTGACCATCTTACAATGTCAGTTAAGACCATATATATACACACCCCCACATATTTAAATGGATAACTAAATAAAAAAGTTACTCACTAAATAATAAATAAATGTCAGATAAAAATCAATACAATCAATACAAACTTTTCTTTAATGTGGGTTTTTCTTCAATAGTATAAACTGTAATAAGGATTACAGCAATACAAATCAGTTAACAAATAAGCAAAGCAGAAAATAAATCCAGTAACCTACAAGTGCAAAATATTTCCAATCCCAGCGCAATCTACCCTTGATGCATACTAAAGAGCGCAGCATTCAGGCAAAGCCAAAGTCTGGGAAGAGACTCGAGAAAAGACTTTTCACTCATCTAACAAGTAAAACTCATCCCATTGTGAAGATAAATGAATCAATATATAAATAAATAAAAGGGATATTAAAAATGGCTGGTTGCTGACCCTCCGCCTGGCAATTGTATTCCAACTGCTGTAATCTAGAATGGGAAACTGGAGACATGTCTGGGATTGCAGCAGATATGCATATTTAACAGGGCAAGGCTTGATAAATAACCCACTTAGAAAACTCCTGACAGCCCGACTGAGACATTAGCAATGACCAGAGGAGACACGGCGCACGGGGACAGCGCTCTCGTATGTATTTGTGCACGCGCGCGCTTTCGGCGAGGGGAGGGGGGGTTCCCCTTTTAGCTCTGTGACGAGGAGGGCAAAGCATTCGATGCACGTACCAATTACTCTTCCATCTCACCCTCGCTAAAGGCAAGGCAATGCAATCTTCACATTATAATCAAAACCATATGACAAAGCCGGGGCCATTAGAGAACAATTTCAAGTGTTTCGCAGCAAGACAGTGATTTTAGAATTGCACTTACATATGCTGAGTGCTTACCTCTGCGTGAATGCACCTGCTAGATGGCTCAAGCTTCCCTTCCCTACCAAGCGCACAAGTGAGCAGGAACAGAAAAAAAAAGAGGGAGAGAGGGAGAGAGGGAGAGGGCTGCGACAAAGAAAACAACTTAACAGCCGAGGATAGAGGTGTAATTTGAGTTTATCTGTGTGGACAGATAATGACAGTTTGAACTCCATTTAGAGGTAGCAAGGCTCCAAACCTGTACTTTAGTCTGCTTCAAACACAGTTCCCTTCACACCTCTTCTGCTGACGGCGGGAAAAGGAACCAAACATGAAAGTCTAATGTTTACAGATTACATCTGACCACTGGTGCGTGTAGTGATTGTGGCCCGGTCCTTCCTAAAAAAGGAGGAATTTTGTCACAGATTGTTGGTAAGTGGCTGTATTTTGCCCAAGTATGTTTCAACAGCAATTTGAATACTTTGATTTCTGACGAAACCTAAAATAAGGATTACGTTGTAAAGCAAAACTACCAGGTTAAACAAGGTCCCATCTTCAAAAAAAAAAACAAGACTTCAAATATAATATCTACACCATGCAGCATAATTTGGACAGTTGTTGATGTTCTTTACTTACAATGCTACAATGGGCAAAAATAAATAAATAAGTAAATAAATCTGGTGCAGAAACAATTTTCTAGTAAATTAATTACAAATGAAATGGCAATAAGCACATGCAATAAGGATTATGATGTAAAGCAAAATTGCCAGGTTAAACAAAATGTTTATTGATGTTCTTTATTGATAAGGCTACACTGAACAAACAAAACTGGTGTAGAAACAATTTTCACTCTAAAAAATTATAAAAGTTTTTTTTTGTAAATCAGAAAGACAGAATTAGTATTTTCATTTAAAGTGTACGCCAATACATTTTTTATACATTTTATTTCATAATTTACATCTTTACAATAAAATAATTGTTACAGTTTTTTCATTTTTTTTTTGGCTCAGTGTCTGATTTTTAGATGTTATACTATACTATATTATATACTAAATAATTATCACTATACTATAATTATTGCTTAATAGGTGTAAACCAAAAAAAAAGATGATCTATAGATTGCAAAAAATAGATACAGTACTTATTTAAGACAAGTATGTATTGGAAAAAAAGTGTGGCATTTTTGTAAAATAGCAGACTTTTTTATTTACATTTTATTTTATTTATAGTTTTTTTTTTTTTTACATATTTGGCTCAGTGCCTTTTTTTTAGGATGTTTGCAGTAAATATGAGCATAAAAATGTGTGTGAATATGTTTTAATACCCATGTACACACCAGTGCTACTCAGCTTTGGAAAGCTCTGGAACAGGGTTGCCAGGTCTGCATAATAAAACCAGCTCAACTGCTACTCAAAACTTGCCCTATCACAGCCAAAATTAGCCCAATCGCATTACAGGGGAAATTAAAATGGCTCCATAATCGCATTCCAGGGGGTTCTTCTCAGTCTAAATTGCGTTCTGAGGGGGTGAGATGGTTCGCTTTAACTCACAGGCTTAAAAACAACCCCCGACAACAATA